>CM071874.1:1140992-1170590 GCA_036759665.1 Gynandropsis gynandra | reverse complement strand
TATCGGCTTGTTTGACTCAGCAACAAGCTTGAAGAACAACAATTTCGGAGATCATGGTTTTTTCTCGAGTTAGAAAATCGATAGAGATTTCCCTCGAATTAGGGTTTTCTGAATTTTTTTTCTCTTTCCGCGGGAGGGAAGGTTCGAGTATGTGCTGGGGATCAGGGAGAAGCGCGTGTGAAACGCTTGGGTTTTTGCGCGTGTGGGTGAGCGATGGGAACAGGAATAGGCGGTTTCCGGTAACATAGGCTCTTTGCTTCTACTGCGGGCCCATCAAATGACCTTCCTTCTTTTGGAACCTGGAAACGCTGTTATCGTGACGGCAAAACGTTAAAGCCGTGAAAAATATTAACTATATCTACAGAAAAAGTTTCATATACATCTATTTTGTCATAAAAAACGTAAAATTCCATTAAAAACGTATTGTTAAAAATGTGAAACTTAAAAATTATTTGTTTTTATTTTTAATATATTACCTGTATTTATAATGGGAGAATATCAAAAATGCCTTTTCAGGACTAAAACACTTCAAAACTACCCTCCTAAATCTGATAGAAAAAAATAGAGAAAAGACATATGTGATGAAAATGAAAAACACATACAAAGGAGGGAAATGCAAATATGAGAAGAGGGAAAACGAAAATTGAGAGGAGGGAAACAAAGTAGAGTTCCTTTCATTTTCATTTTCGAGTGTTTCTCTTCTATTTTCGAACAATTTCCTTCAATTTTGAGTGATTTCTTTGCATTCTCGAGTGATTTCCTTCTATTTTGAGCGGTTTGCAGCAATTTTCGAGTGATTTCCAACAATGTTTCAGTCATTTTCAGTGATTTTCAGTGTTTTTAGCGATTTTCCGGTGATTTTTTGCGATTTTCGGCGATTTGTAGGTGAGTTCAGCGATTTCGACCGTTTTCGCTGGGTCGCAGGGTCGGCTGGGTCGGACTGGGTCACAGGGTCGGATAGGGTCGCTGGGTCGCAGGGTCAGACTAGGTCGGTGGGTCGAACTGGGTCGCTGGGTCGCAGGGTCGCATGATCACAGGGTTGGACTGGGTCGATGGGTCGGACTGGGTCGCATGGTCGCAGGGTCGAATTGGGTCGGTGGGTCGGACTGGATCGCTGGGTCGTAGGGTCACAGGATCGTATTGGGTCACTGGGTCGCAGGGTCAAACTGGGTAGAAGGATTGCATGGGATATTTTGGGAATTTTAGTATTTATAAAGGTATTTTTGAAGCGAAATTTTTTTTTCGAGAAGAGTATTTTTGAAGTCTTTTAGCCCTAGAAGAGTATTTTTGAAATTACCCCTGTTTAAATGCTTCACCACAAAGCTCCTTTTACAAAAACTTTTATATATAATTTATTTAATACTTTTATATATAAAAATTTATATAATGCTCATTAAATATTCTTACTTTCAATAGAAAATTTTAATACATACACATACATTTAACACGTTTTACATGCACTGCTCCTTATTTTCTATTCAAATGCAATGGTATTATATATTAAATCTGACATTTTCCTTATGTTATAAAGTTTTGCTATTATAGAAAAAAATTAGTGTTCACGGGAGAGTTTTTTTTTTACAAAATTTGATATAAATACCTAAAAGATTTTATTTTTATATATATAAATATTTAAATAATATTTAAATTTTTTCAACTTTAATATTAAATTGAATATAATTTTCGTTATATTTTTATTGAATTATTAAATTGAAGATAATTTTCGTTATATTTTTATTAAATTAAATAATTTATGGATGTTATGAGTTTATGTTTTTTAAATAAATTTTAAAATAATTTATGATTTTTTAAAATAAGTTATGTTTTGTTTAAATAAATTATAGTTTTCTAAAATAAAATATGATTTTTTAATTTTTTTTAATATTTAAGTTTTTTTTTATAAAAACCTTAAATTCCTTCTCTTCCTCCACCTCTACTTAACCGCCGCGCCTCCCTATTTTTTTTAAATAAATAATGATTTTTTAATTTTTTAATGTTTAAATAAAATATAAATAATACTATTACAATAAATAAAATAAAAACCCTAATTCTCTTTTATTCTTTTACCCTTTTGACCTCTTTCCCAGCAACCCCCTCCCCCATCTAACGCCTCCTTCCCAGCAGCCCCCTCCCCCATCTAACGTCTCTTTCCCCAGCCGCCGCCGCCCCCCTCCCTCCCTTAGTACCCACCGCGCCTCGTCTCCCCTCTCCACCTGCCTTGCCCTGTGCCTCGGCCTACGCCCTGTGCCCCGCGTCTCCACTCCCCTCCCTCAGCCGCTCGCCGTTAACCCATCGTCCGTTTGTAAGTAAAAGGAAATAAACCAAAGGCCAAGATGAGTCGGTGGAAAGTAATCGGACGGTTGTGAAGAGCAACCACCCGTGAACAGTACCAGACGTTTATCCGACGGTTGAGGAATTGCCAACAAAAAAATAGAGATGATCTAAGGGTTAGAGTTGTGAAATGTGTGATTTTTACTGTTCACTGAAGTTGTTGTTTTAGTATATATTAGATATGTTTATGTTTTTGTTGTTGGTTAAATATAACAAAGGCATGCTTCTAACATTCGGTGGAGGGATCGAGAACTGCCTACTCATCTTTTCGAGCTGTGTGTATGTCTTTTTTTAATAAAATAAATATATTATGGAGTCTTCGTGTCTTTTCGATGTTATTTTAATTTAGATAAAAAATTTAAAAATTTATAAAACATTTTGACATAATATTTATTATTAAATTATCAAATAAAATGATGCGGAGGAATATCAGAAATGCTCTTTTAAAGTTAAAAGATTTTAAAATTGTCCTTTTGAATCTGATGAAAAAAATCGGAGAAAAGACATATGTATCCTTATGTTTTGTTAATAAGGAGGGAAAAACAAATTTGAGAGGAGGGAAAGACAAATTTAAGAGGAGAGAAACAAAGTTGAGAATTATTTATTTTCATTTACAAGTGAGTTCCTTCCATTTTTAGTGATTTCCTTCCATTTTTTAGCGATTTCTTTCCATTCTCGAGCGATTTCCTTCCATTTTGAGCGTTTACAACAATTTTCAAGCGTTTTCCAACAATATTTTAGCCATTTTCATTGATTTCCAACGATTTCGACTGTTTTCCGATGATTTCTGACGATTTCCGGCTGTTTCTGGCATTTCCGGCGATTTTGGGTCGCACTGGGTCACGGGATCGAACTGAGTCACAAGGTTGAATTGGATCGCAGTGTCGCAGGGTCACAGGGTCGAACTGGATCGCAGGGTCACAGGGTCGAACTGGGTTGTAGGGTCGAACTGGGTCATAGGGTCGCAGGGTCGGACTGGGTCGCTGGGTCGTTGGGTCGAACTGGATCGCAGGGTCACAGGATCGCAGGGTCGGACTAGATCGCTGGATCGAACTAGATCGCTGGGTCGCATGATCACAGGGGGTATTTTGGAAATATTAACATTTATAAGAGTATTTTTAAAATTAAATTTTTTTTCGAGAATGATATTTTTGAAGTGTTTTAGCCCTATAAAACTATTTTTGAAATTAGCCAAATGATACACATAAAATCAAATATAAAATTAAATTATATAAATTTATATTTTAACAAAAATTCATAGTAATGTTGAATACACCACATCATTCGACACTTATTAATGAAAATTAATGCTGATTTATAAATTATATCTCCTCACTATTTTTTATTAATTTAAAAATAATTATAGATTTTTGTTATATCATATTTATTTATATCAACTAATAAAATATTAATCATAAATTGAATAAAACGAGTTCTCTTTTTCTAAATAATAAGATTTAGTGGATTCTTCGGATTGAGAGGTGGTGAACCTCCCATATTACCGTGATCCGTACACTTCACCTTCACCAAATCATTTAATTAGTAGGAACGATGGGTGTACGGATAAATCATATACCACAAAAACTTTTAATTTACCCATCTCCTAAAGAGAATTTATGACAATTTTAAAATTTTAAATTAATTTTGAGATTAAATTATAAAAAATAATATATTAAAGATAAAATCTCTATGAATATATTTTTTAAATTATTATTGGATAATTTGAAGATATTCTCCAAAATATTCAAAATGTTATATAAAATCTCGTTAAATATTCTAAATAACATTCTCTATATATTTTGATATTGTTTTATTATATTTTTTTCATGTGATATTGTATATATATAAATATATTTTTGTTACAAAATTAAACAATTGAAATTGAAATTCATTCGACATATTTATTTTAAGATATACTAACAAAATATTTAAATAAAATATTATATAAACTTTAAATTTTAATATCTTTTAAAAATATATTTTTGTTACAAAATTAAACAATTGAAATTCATTCGACATATTTATTTTAAGATATACTAACAAAATATTTAAATAAAATATTATATAAACTTTAAATTTTAAATTACATATCTTTTAATAAACATTATCCCTCTTTTAATGGACTAAATCGTTCAATTACCTCAGTTCTTACTGTAAAGTATTGGTAAACAATTTAGTATTCAAATAGAACTTCTTTTGAACATTTATCCAAACAAAAATTGATGGAGTAATTAATGTTATCAACTTTGATCAATATGAACGAGGGAAATATCAGGAATACTTCGTATTCGTAGGACCAAAAACATTTTAAAAATACCCTCGTAACTCTAATGGAAAAAAAATTGGAGAAAAAACATATGTGCTCTTATATTTTGTTAGTGAAAAATACATACGAATGAGGGAATGACAAATTTGAGAGGAGGGAAAAAAATTTGAGAGGAGATAAACGAAGTTGAGAGCGATTTTCTTCCATTTTCGAGTGATTTTTTCCATTTTCGAGCAATTTCCTTCCATTTTCAAGTGATTTCCAACAATTTTGAGCGTTTCAGCCATTTTCGAGTAATTTCCAACGATGTTTTAGCCATTTTCAGTGATTTCCAGCGTTTTCAGTTATTTCGAGTAATTTCCAGCGATTTTAGCGATTTCCGGTGATTTTTAGCGATTTCTGACGATTTGTGAGCGATTTCCGGCGATTTCGAGCTATATCCTGCGATTACTAGCGATTCCCGAGCAATTTCTAGCAATTTCCAACGATTTCTGACGATTTTCGAGCGATCTCCGGCGATTTTGGGCCGCACTGGGTCGCGGGGTCGCTGGGTCGAACTGGGTCGGAGGGATATTTTAAAAATATCAATATTTTATAAGGATATTTTTGAAGTTAATTTTTTTTCGGAAAGGGTATTTTTGAAGTGTTTTAACCTACGAGTGTATTTTTGAAATTCCCCCATATGAAATGAGTCTCTAACTCTCATTTACGAAATTTGAACTATTTTATTACAAACAATATAAATCAAATCACACAATACCTGTAACAGTTTAGAATAACCTTATTACAACTTTTCATCATTTAATGTTGGATTGTGAATAGAATTAACTCATTCTAAAACTCTCAAGGGGACAAGATTTCACAAAAGCATAGGTGAATATGAACAAATAAATCAGTAAACACGAGCTTTCGGAGGGAACGAGTCCACTTGGTCGTCCAATGTGTTCATGTGAACTGGTCTATACCCCAATCTTACTCTCTCATTTTCCCAATATCTGCGATAATATGAATCATAAAGGGTATAAATTCAAAGAAATATGAAGTATAAGTGAATGAAATTATTTAAATTTCGTTATATAATGAGGGAAGGGGAGAGACGGGGAGATTTACCCTAATGTATGTTTCAACCAATTCTCGTCGTCTCTTTTCTGCAGAATTAAATAAAACAAACTTCATTATATATATATATATATGTGTGTGTAATTATATCGATCCAGGAGTTTCAAAATAAAGTTCTAATTTAACTTATAACTAAAAAACAAAAGGGTACATGGTTAAATAAATCGCACAAGCATTTATTTGGTAGAGAGCAAAACCAACCGTGAAATCTTCGCGGGCATGAGCTCCCCTACTTTCCTTTCTAGCCTCCGCAGAATGCATGGTAATACTGGCGTTGATCAGTAAATTCTCTAACTCCAGAGTTTCTATCAAATCAGAGTTCCTGATCGTAGGTTTAAAGAAACATATCACTGTAATTCTACAATTACTAGGTTATTAGACTAATAATCTTGTATATAAACATCCTTAATAAAGATAATACGAGATTAAGCCTTTTATATTCACTTTAAAATTAGTCAAGTATTTAAACTTATAGTTATATTGTGTTGTCTACATCGATTATGACATAAATGAACGAGAATTTTTATATATAACAATGACAATACTAAATGTGTTAGCTAGTTCTTTTTATTGAGTTAGTTTCAAAGTTCATATTTGATAATTATTGATATAATTATAACTTGTTCGAGTAGTCTCACCATATCAAACTTCGATCCTTTAGCTTGACGTTGCCAAAGCTCTCCCATGCCTTGTCTATTAACTGACAACCTATAATCACTCGAAATTCATATGAAGTTTGAACCGATGAATATTGCTCTTTGATGAGATAGTGTAGGTCATGGAAGAATGATAAATGAACAATAAAACTTAGAAATAAATCAATCACCTTCTTCTAATGTTTCTTGCGTACGAAATACAGCTGCATTGTTTTGCATCACTCTTTGCATTTTTAAGCGGATTTTCGAAGTTGGAAGGGAGCCATTTGAATTCCTTATTTTGTCTAACCATGCAATTGTCCTCTCACCCGCATCCTTCTCCAATGGTTTCATTTTCTCTCCTATGTGATGATACCACAAAGATATTGTCAAATGTGCTTGAATCTAATTGAATCTAAATGCTAGTTTTGGGGTTTATGGCTGTCCAATTTCATGTATAGAAATTCTTAATTTGTATCATAAATCCTAAAATCTGGACATAATTGAATATAAAGACTAGTTTCATGTTTAGGGCTATCCAATTTAATATATAGAAATTCTTAATTTGTATCCTAAATCATAAACTCTGAACCTACCAGAAATAAAGACTAGTTTCAAGGTTTAGAGTTATATAATTTCATGTATATAAATCTATAATTTATATCCTAATCGACATAAGCTAATACAACATAATAATAAAGATTTTTTTATTCCAAACAAAATTTCGTAAACATTAGATGTTTGGAAGATAAAGAGACATGCATAAGCTCACCTGGTTTTTGAATCTCTGCAACCCTGTTAGCGCAAGCACGACCAAAAACGACAATGTCAAGAAGTGAATTTGCACCAAGCCGATTAGCACCATGGACAGATGCACATGCTGCTTCCCCAGCAGCCATTAGCCCTGGAACTATAGCATCTGGATCATCACCTTTAATTGTTATCACCTGAATACGTATAAAGTACTCAACATTAACAAGTGAATAATCATTTGAATGGAAAATATTCTTATTATTGAGAGATATAATTGGAAATTAGTTGTTGATTTGTAGGAATTAGTTGCATGACTCTTTTGTATTTATATATACTCAAGGGGAATTAAACTTGTTATGGGACTTGAGGGGATATATTCACCAAAGCCTTGGGACATCATTCGTTTTCTTACTTGTGTTCCAAGTTGGACACTCGTGACCTTCATGCGTCAATTGGAAATTAGTTGTTGATTTGTAAGAGTTAGTTACATAATTGTCTTATATTTATATATGGACTGATCTAATTAGACCACTTAAGGGGAATTAAACTTGTTACTTATTTCATTCAATAATTTAAAATACTCTTATCTTATTTACTATCTTCTTACTTACCTCTCCATGGTGATTAGTGGGAATTCCACCCATGTTGTAATGGACAGTAGGTAAGACAGGAATCGGCTCTTTCGTAACATCAACGCCAGCAAAAATGGCAGCAGTTTCAGATATACCAGGGAGTCTTTCCTTAAGAACCTCAGGTGGTAAATGATTCAAGTGTAGGTATATATGATCCTTCAAGGGTCCTGTTCAACAAATACTTTGGTATTTCTTATAAGATTTTATCATAAATACTATATATTTATCTTAAATGAATTTACCTACTCCACGTCCTTCTCGAATTTCCATAGTCATAGCTCTTGAAACAACATCTCTTGAAGCAAGATCTTTTGCAGTTGGAGCATATCGTTCCATGAATCGTTCACCTTCACTATTCCTAAGAATACCACCTTCACCTCGAGAACCTGTTTATTAAAAAATGATCATACTATGCCTAACCCTAACCTAAACCCTAACAAGTACTCGACATCCTTGTCTTGTTCTGTAATAAATACAAACCTTCAGTAATGAGACATCCAGCTCCATATATACCAGTAGGGTGAAATTGAACAAACTCTAAATCTTGCAATGGAAGTCCAGCTCTTGCAACCATGGCATTTCCATCACCAGTACATGTGTGTGCTGAAGTTGCAGAAAAATAAGCTCTTCCATAACCCTAAAGACCATCAGAGTAAATTAAAGACTATCAGAATAATTCGTGTGATCTCGGAGAATTTTCTCGCATCAATCACACGACTTATATATGTTAATAAAGACTATATCATAGAGACTTGTTTCAAGCAATAATTTTCATACCCCAGTCGCCAAAATTGTAGAACCAGCACGAAAACGATGTAATGTACCATCCTCCATATTTAATGCAATCACTCCTTGGCAGGTTCCTATAAAAAATTATATATACAATATTTTTAATTTCACCCAATATTGTATATCAAAGCAAAGCAATGCTCAACTAATCTTCAATGGAGTCAAATATATGTTTAGATTTAACTAAAACAAAAATAATCAATATTTAAGAGTTGTTTCATTGCATATATAAAAGTCTATAGTTTATATCATAACCAATATTAGACAATAGAATATAATATTTCTCTCGTGTCTAAATTCGGTCTTAGAACGTAGACATCACATTCGAGACCTCCCGTGAGAATATTAATATAGTAATGAATGAGACGTGAAACAACGTTAAATATTGATTTTGATCCGTCATATATGAATTGAGCCTAACTAATCCCAAAAGTTAGCTCAAGAGTTTAGGTTTACTCATTACCATATATATGAGTTACAAAGTTCATGTTCTAGCCGATATGGGACAACTTATCATAACATTCCCTTCACACCCAAATTTGGTCCTAGAGCATGGACATCGCAATCGGGGGTCTAATATCGGTATATTTAAATCGGGACGAACTAGACTCTGATACCATGTCAAATATGGATTGAGCCTAACTAATCACAAAAACTAGTTCAAGAGTTTAGAGTTGCCCATTACTATATATAAGTCCCAAAATTCATGTTCTAACCGATGTGAGACAACTTATCATAACATTATCTAACTAAATTAAAAATTTATTTCAAAAGTTTAGATTTATCTAATATTATGATTTAAATTCTAACCGATATGGAAAACACAAATGAAAGGAACAACTGTTAATTCTTGTTTTGAATCGACTTACCATCATCTTTCATTATCAAGTCCAAGGCAAAGTATTCAACAAAGAATTGTGTATTATGTTTCATTGCTTGACCATAAAGAGTGTGTAGCAAAGCATGACCAGTCCGATCAGCGGCACACGCACAACGATAAGCTTGGCCACCTGATGAGATACAAAAAGAATAAATAATAAGTTTAAAGGCACCTTAAATATTATATATATATATATATATATTAAGGAATATAATTCTATTATTAATACAAGAATATTTTTTCCAGATTTCATTTAATATATATATTTCACCTTTTCCGAAATTAAGACTTTGACCACCAAAAGCACGTTGATATATTTTTCCATCTTCAGTTCTAGAAAATGTGATCACCTACATCAATAAATTAAAAGTTAAATGACATAACAATATAGATAATAATAACAAATGTTTGGTAATCATGTGGTTATTATTTCGATATCAAAATCTACCTCCTAAAATAAGATTCGACAAAATATCTAAAAAAACTGATACAATCCATTTTAAATACAAAAAAAAAAATACTTGGAACATGCGTGTTTGACTTTATATTATAAAATTATATCATCCATAATTTTAGATTTCGATTTTTAACATTTATAGACAAACGAATATCTAATTATATTTATGATTTTTTCAAAATATTTATCAAATATGAGCTTAAATCTAACTAATCCAAAAATTAATTCAAGAGTTTAGAGTTACCCAATACTATATATATGAGTCCAAAATTAATATCATAATCAATATGAAACAACTTATCATAACACTCCCTTCACACTCAGACTCGGTTCTGGAACGTGGACATTGTAATCGGATCTAATATCATGTCAAATATGAGTTTGGACCTAATTAATCATAAAATCTAGTTCAAGAGTTTAGGATTATCCATTACCATATATATGAGTCCAAAATTCATGTCTTAATCAATATAAGACAATTTATCGTAACAATATTATTAATTTTTTTAAAGATAACTACATTAATACTAAGTTTGGCAAGGGTCGATACCAAAAAAATAATAGATATTCGGACAGGATCCAATACATACTTTAATAATAAAATTGTTTTTGAATTCTAATTCATATAGAAACACAGCCTATTGTGAATGTAATATGCATTTAAACATACCTAACCAATCACTTCCTTTGACAGTATCATACATATGCCATCGCCAATCATCTTCACTCATGTTTCCGAGCGCAGCGTTTATACCTCCCTACACAAATATATATATAAAATTTTCTTTTATATATACATATATTCATCAACTACTAACCTAATAGAAAACCCATATATATAGAAGGAAATTTATATATATATATATATTATGATAAGTTGTCCCACATCGGCTAGGACATGAACTTTGAGACTTGTATATATGGTGTTGGACAACTCTAAACTCTTGAGCTAGCTTTTGTGATTAGTTAGGCCCAACCCATATTTATCATGGTATCAGAGCCCGGTTCGTCCCGATTTGAATATACCAATGTTGGGCCCCCGATTGCGATGTCCACGCTCCAGGATCGAGCCTGAGCATGTGTTATGATAAGTTGTCCCACGTCGATTAGAACATGAACTTTGGGACTTGTATATATGGTGTTGGACAACCCTAAACTCTTGAGTTAACTTTTGAGATTAGTCAGACCCTGCCCATATTTGTCGATATATATATATTATATGTACCTGAGCTGCAACAGTATGTGAGCGAGTGGGAAAAAGCTTGGTGATGCATGCAGTGTTAAAGCCATGCTCTGAGAGTCCAATGGCTGCTCTAAGCCCTGCACCCCCAGCTCCTACGACTATAGCATCATATGTATGATCCACAATTGTGTACGACGATACACTCTGCCATAAATACACAATATCATATATATAATGATCTAAAAACCAAAACCCGTTAATTATATATATCATATATATAATGATCTAAAAAACCAGAACCCATTAATTATATATATCATATAATGATCTAAAAACGAAAACCCGTTAATTATATATATCATATATAATGATCTAAAAACGAAAACTCATTAATTATATATATCATATATAATGATCTAAAACGAAAACCCATTAATAATATATATATATATATATCATATAATGATCTAAAAATCAAAACCCGTTCATATATAATGATCTAAAAACCAAAACCCGTTAATTATATATATTATATATAATGATCTAAAAACCAAAACCCGTTAATTATATATATTATATATAATGATCTAAAAACCAAAACCCGTTAATTATATATATTATATATAATGATCTAAAAACCAAAACCCGTTAATTATATATATTATATATAATGATCTAAAAACGAAAACCCATTAATTATCTAATAAAAAAACCCTAAAATCCAAACTTTACAATGCTTACCGAACCAGAAGAGAAGAATCTGGAAACTTGAGATCCAAAAATGCCATTAAAGCTTGATCGAATTAAGCTACGAGACATGCAACGCCACATCTTTGGAACTGAACTAAAATCACGACAAAAGATATTGTCGGCGTCTTAGTTAGTTCCTTTCCTATGGAAATGCTTTAATATTACAGAACTGCCCTCAAATCTTTTGAAGCTAATTAGAAATAATAACAAAAATGGCGTTAAAGAGCATATAAATATAAAGGCTTATGCATATTCGAGACGAAACATAAGGTTGCGTAGTTAGTTTGAAATTATATGGACGGTTTATAAGCTCCCGCGTAAGACGTACACGTTGGCACTCTTTTGGCCACTCTAGCATCTGCCACGTGGCTTTTCTGCGACCATAATTTTTTAACCAATAATTATACTAAATAATCACATTCAAAATCATGGGCTAATATTTTATCAAATATAAACGAAATTTAATTAATTATAAAAATTTGTTTAAGAGTTTATGATTTTCTAATAATATCATGTATACGAGTTATGAAATTTATATTCTTAATAAAGGGACAATTACGATTTTGGAATGTGGATATTATAATTGAAGATCCAACATCAATATATTCAAATCAAAACGAATCAAATCTTGATAACATATTGAATATGAATTGGATCTAATTAATTTTAAAATTAGATATCGAATATCATTGACATGAATTCCAAAATTCTATCTTAATAGACAATTTATAACATATATTTAATTTTACTAATTTTCTATTATTTTAAAATATTAACACGAGAAAACATTTATACTCTTTAATATTAGCTCCTATAATTTATATAATATACTTGTTATTATAATATATATATTATGTTATTAAAAATAATTGTATATGAATGAATGGGTATATTATTAAATAAAAAACAAAGTTTTAACTAAATCATATATATTGAAGATCACATTATTACAAAGTAATGCAAAAAATAGATAATGTTAATTTTATTTATAATTGGACGAATTTTATTGTGTAGTTTTAAGATATTTTCTTTGGGGACAACCCTCTTTTCTCATATATATATATATAAGCAATATATATATATATGTAAATAAATGGGCTTTAGAAGGCCCAATACGAGAGATGGTATCAGCTGAGTTCGTCGAAGGAGTTCGTTGGTGATGAATGGAAGAAGAAACACGAAGACATTTCATTGCTCACACAGCAACACACGAGGAAGAGATTAACGCAAAGAAGAAGAGATTGACAGAGAGAGATTTCATAGAGAGATTCTGGGGAGATTGAAGCGATTCTGGAGAAATCGAGAGAGATTGGTATTGAGGAGAGAAAATGGGAACGAGAGATAGGGAGAGAGATCTGGAGCGGCTAATTCCGATGCAGAAGGCCGGAGAACCTCCCAGAGAAGTCGGAAAACCGTCTGCTTCACCGCCTTTTCTCCCTCCCCCTCTTCACGCTCCAGGAAAAGAGGTTATTCCTCTGTTTCCTAATTTTCCCTCCGATTATATATATATATATATATATTTAATTTTTTCGACCGCATAATTTCAGAAAAAAATCGAACTCTGATATCAGCCTCGTTGATATATGATTTTGATGCGTCTAGTTGAGGGTTACTTGTACGTTAAGTTAATTGATCTTGATGTGGAAACAAACAGGCTATTTACAAAGTCATCCGGAGCTGGGCTTCCAAGAAGTTTATGACTGGAAGGTAATCTCTTAGAAGGTTTTTTTGTTTATAATATTCAAATATAGGACTTGTCCTGTTGCTTATTTGTACTCATATATATGTGGTGCTGGGCAAACCTATAACTTTTGGGATTAGTTAGATACAAGTTTATATTTGATATGGTATCAAAGCCTGATTCGTCCCCATTTGAATATACTGATGTTGGGTACCCGATTGTAATGTCTACGCTCTAGGATCGAGCCTGCTCGACGTGAGGGAGACTATTATGATAAGTTATCTCAGATCGGGTAGGACACGAACTTTGACTCATATATATGATACTAGGCAACACTAAACTCTTGAGCTAGTTTTTGGGATTAGTTAGGTTCAAGCCCATATTTGATACATATACCATTGATCGATTGAAATTCGATAATAACATTCCTCAATATTGTTCTTGCAGCGTCATTCTTCTTCCAATTGCTATCACATTCTACTTTACATGGTGGTTTATTGATTTTGTGGATGGATTCTTCTCTCCAATATACTCTCATCTTGGCATCAATATGTTCGGTTAGTTTTATAAACAAATAAGCTTCTTTATACTTTGTGTACATATTCATAACTTGATAATGAAAAATTGCAGGTATGGGATTTGTGACTTCCATCACATTTATATTTCTGGTGGGTATTTTCATGTCCTCATGGTTAGGAGCTTCAGTTCTTAACATAGGAGAATGGTTCATCAAGAAGATGCCTCTCATCAGTTACATCTACTCTGCTTCTAAACAAATTAGTGCAGCAATCTCACCAGGTAAATGAAAAATGCTTGCAATTATCAAATATGGATTGAGTTTAACTATCCAAAAGCTAATTTAAAAGGCAGTTCAAGAATCTAGGGATGCCCAACACCATTTATATGAGACCAAAGTCCATGTCTTTGGCCGATGTGGGACAATGCATCACAACACTCTCCTCACGCCCAGATTCGATCCTGGAACGTGAACACAATCTGGACCCAACATCGTTATACTCAAATCATTATGAATCTGGCTCTAATACCATGTCAAATATGGGTTGGGTCTAACTAATCCAAAAGCTAGCTCAAGAGTTTAGGGATGCCCAACAACATTTATATGAGACCAAAGTCCATGTCTTTGGCCGATGTGGGACAATACATCACAACACTCCGCTCACACCCATGTTCGATCCTAGAACGTGAACACAATCGGGAGCCCAACATCATTATACTCAAATCATTATGAACCTGACTCTGATACCATGTCAAATATGGGTTGGGTCTAACTAATCCAAAAGTTAGCTCAAGAATTTAGAGTTGCCCAACACCATATATATATATATAAGACCAAGGTCCATGTCCTTGGCCGATGTGGGACAATACATCACAAACCTTTTTTGTATATTTGAAAGTAACCTAATTGAAACATTTTAATCTTGTGATCATCTGGTTTGAAGATCAAGCATCCGGTGCTTTCAAAGAAGTAGCGATTATAAGACATCCACATACGGGAGAATACGCCTTTGGCTTTATAACATCATCAGTGATTCTTCGTGGCCGTGGTGGTGGAGAAGAGCTATGTTGTGTCTATGTCCCTACAAACCATCTTTATCTTGGAGACATTTTCCTTATTAGCTCAAAGGATATCATTAGGCCTAATCTATCAGTCCGAGAAGGCATAGGTAAGTAGGAAGGAACTAAACATTTTGGATTTCATATTATCTAAAGCCGCAACAATCATCTCATTGTTTGTTCATATTAATCTTATGTAACAGAAATCGTAATCTCTGGTGGGATGTCGATACCTCAGATATTAACAACGCATGATGCAGAAGCCATTCATAAGACATCAGTAGGAAACATTGCTTGATGTATATTAAGGATTAGAGTGATGGTTTATGGAAGATCGAATTCGGACATGAAGCTCTTTGGTCATAAATCAAGGTGACCTCAAGGCTCTCTCGATAACTTAAATACCTAACAATGGCGTGAATCATATGGAAGGTCTCATATTTAGGACTCGTCATGAGATTTTTGTATACCCTTTGTGTGAGATCTACCTCATAATCTTGACCAAAAAAAAAAAAAAATCAGTGACGATTTATTGTGTAATGCCCTTAGAAAAGAATTATTAGATCAACTTTCAAGTGGTTTTAATAAATAAGGGTCAAACGTTGGAATATTTAAATTATGTTGAATCACCTTGATAATTTGGTTTGAGGACAGATCAAAAAAAAAAAAAAAAATAGATCAAGAGTAAAGATTCACCAAAAATCTTTCTATGATTAACATTTGATGTATTATTGAGCCAAATATCTATGCCAACTTGGTATATAGAAAAAATTCGATTTTAAAAAACTTTTGATTGAAATGATAATTTTTTTAAAGTGAAGTTATCTGAGTTTAATTTAGTTGATACTATTTGAAAAATTCCCGTGTCGTGAAATGTTCGTCTAGAAGAACTCTTGATATTATTCGTAGATACTATTTGAAAAATATCTGAGATTAGTTTCACTACTCACATATTTCAAGTGTTATTATCGTCTTTCACTCTCACATGGAACATCTGACACTTGATTATTATTTCGTTCGTCTAAAAATTCAAGGTGATATTTTTCATGTATTTCATGTTAGCTAGACATACCAACTTAGTAACATCTTGTCAAATCGCTATCGCAAATGTTTCATAATCTTTATATCAAGATTAGAGTCATCTCGGTTGCTACAGCATATTAGAGGAGTATTTACATTTATGTAATTTCACACATTAGGTTAATATCTTGTATTAATATATATATAGGACTCTATATCTCTTTCTTGATTAAGTTACTAATTTTTTTATCTAAACATTTTATAACGTTCATGAGCTTGGTAACATTGTCTAACAAATTAACAAAAATCGCCATTGTATCAAACTTGAAGTCCAAGAGAATGTTAGCGACCTTGCCAATGATTATTTGAGACAAAAAAAAATTAAAAAATGTTTCTCAATTACTAGCAAAATAAATGAAAATTATCCTATACTAAATGAAAAAAAAGTAAGAAGAAGAAGGATTCTATACATACTAGAGGTAAGGAGGGATATTTTCTAGGGATATTTTCTGTTATAACAAATCCATAGGTTTGTTAGGAGTGTTAAAATAGAACCCGACCCGCGAGTCCACCCGAAGTCTGCCCGAAAACTAGTGGGCTCAAGCCTTAAAATGAAAGGTTCGAATGCAAGCGGACCTTCGAGCTCGAGATTTAAAATAGCACGAAAAAATATGGCCTAGTAGGCTGGGCTTCGAGCCGGCTCGTCGAGCCATAAAAATAAACCTAAAAACCTTAGTCGTCCTCTTTCTCTCTTCTCCTTGTCTTTCCAAGCCGTCCAGGCCATTTCTTTCTCCTTCTCGTGCTACCTCAAACTCTAGCTTTCAGTTGTTGTGTTTCTCTCTACGTCGTGTCCAAGCTGTTTCTCTATTCTCCTTTTCACAGACTTCGTTTCTCTTTTCTCGGTTCTAGTCTTTGTCGTGCTGGTCTTCACCGTCGAACGTAGAAGGTGTGTTGGTCTTCGTCGTGCTGGTCATTTCAATTCAACCACAGCCCATCGTGGGCTACCTCAAATCTTAGTCGTCCAGCATTGTGTTTCTCTCCAGATCGTTTCTCTCTGCATCCTATCCAGACCGTTTCTCTCTTCTCCTTATCGTCTGCGTCGTTTCTACTTCTCGGTTCCGGTCTTCGCCGTCGAACGTAGAAGGTGTGTGGTCTTCAGCGTCAAACGTAGAAGGTGTGTGGTCTTCGCCGTGCTGGTTATTTCCAATCGACCGAAGCTTGTGGGCTGCCCGAAGACCGCTTAAAGCCCATCAGGCCAGACCACATGCCTAACATTCTCGACACGTTTGATTTCGGACCAGCTCGGCCCGAGCCCGTTTTCATCGGTTCACAAGCGGGCTTAGGCCGAGCTCAAGCTGGACCGCCCCGAATGACACTCCTAGTTATGGGCATGTAGGGTCAATTTGGAGAGTTTGTTATTATTTAGATTTCTATATAAACGATAACCTTTCTTTGTAAAGGAAATAAGGATTAGGGTAGAAATAGAGTTTTCTCTTTGGGAACTGTGGTATCTCCAAAAACCACAACAATCTTGTTTACCATTTCTATTAGTTTCATATCTCTATTTGATTGTTCGGTTCACTATTTCATCTATTTTCATTGTTTATAGTTTGGTTTTAGATAAAATCATACCTTATCGGCGCTAGATTTGGCTGAACCGTTCCACCTTCAATGATGACGCTAAAAAAAGTTGAGGCACTGGAAGAATAATTCCAACACCTTCAAACATTTCAACAAAAGCAGATGGAGATAAATGAGACGATGGGATCTAGACTAACTAATGTGGAGTAAGGAATTACAGATTTGAAACATCTTGTGGAGTATATGCTTTGTCGCCTGCATGACGATCCACCTTCATTGCTAACTGTATTTTTTTTGCACAACCATCAAAAAACTTGTCCGATAACACCTCATATAACCCTCTATAGAAATAAAATGACATACCATTCCGGCGTTTGGATCTGCCGACATTTTTAGGACTTAATCTTTGAAGGTTGGTCCACTTTGAGCATTTTTTTGACCTCTATCAATTCACATATCTGTGTCATGTTGATATTGTTTTACTGGCTCTTGATGACAATGCGCTATCTTAGGTTTTGGTGCACGAATTCCAAAAATCTGACCATGACTTGGCTAGATTTCCATTACCGAGTGGTAGAGACCTTCGCACTGATACATCGTTTGACGCTCAAGTGGTAGCTGCACTACATTATAAAGATGTGGATAAGGAGCATAACCATTCTTTATTGGAGGATATTACAAATTTTGCAGAATTATCACTTAATTCAATTACCGGTATATATACCTACCCACGAACCATGAAATTATGGGGTCAATAGGCTCATAAGGCGATATTATGAGTGATTGTAATGCTTATTATAACTTTATATCTCTTATGTTTATTTGTCGTACAACGATTAAGATGGAAGGAAGTACGGGGAATGGAGTGATTATGGAAACTAGACTAGCGATTCAAAGAGAGGGACTATGCCGCAAAGTCCTAGTGAAAATGCAGATAATACAATTTAAGGCGGATTTTCTTTCACTCGAGTTGGGTAGTGTCGATATTATCATGGGTGTGTAATGTTTTAAATTTGAATAGTGCCATTTATTATACTATACATGGCGACCCAGACCTGGTAATTCTTCTACATCTCTCTAACAATTATGAAAATCAATGTGCAATGAACAAATTGCGACATGATTATTTAGCTACATTGGAGCTTGCTTATTTTGGAGACAATGACCCACTTTTGGTAGCCACACATGGTCAAATCCGTAGAATTATTTATGCACCACTATTTTTCGATGAGGACAACTATCTGATACTTGTTGACAACCGCTTTCAACCTTCTTCCGTCTTTTCATCACCTTGGTTTTTGGGCCGACGAATATTGATATATACTAGGGGTAAGGAGAGATATTTTCTAGGGGTATTTTCTGTTATAACAAACGTTTGTTATAGGTATGTAAGGTCAATTTGGAGAGTTTTTATGATTTGGATTTCTACATAGATGATAACCTTTTGAAAAGAAAATAAGGATTTTGGTAGAAATTGGGTTTCTCTCTAGGAGCTATGTGCCTTTAGAAACCACCACAACCTTATTTACCATTTCTATCAATTTTATATCTCCATCTGAGTGTTTGGTTCACTGTTTCATTCATTTTCGTTGTTTAAAGTGTGTTACTCTTGATAAGGTCATAAAAAACATTATTAGATTCATAAAACCATATTTAGTTCTTGAAATATAATATAAAAAATCTTTTTTTTAAATGTAGTAATGTTTCGAAACAATTACTAAATGTTTATTCCATAATTTGAAAGACAAAATCTATTTCAAGACATCTGATTTATGCAAAAATGAGCAGATTGAGATTAGTATATTTGAGAGAGAAATCAACATAAAAAATATCATACATCGATTAAAAATATGAATAATACGTTTATGTATATCATATCCGACACATATAAAATATAATAACTTTGGAATCCATTTCAAATGCATATTCGATTTTTGCCTTTCAAAATAATGAAAATCTATGAGAAACAACTGAGCATATTGTCATCTAGATAATAAACTTATGGATAATAAAATTTCACAAGTGGAACTTCCTTATATTGCATTGGAAATAATTGTTAAAATTCTTTATGATATTAACTGAAATAAGTTCTTGCTAATGGTAAAAAATGAGTTATTTTTTGAGGGGGATACTCTTATTTTATTCGAGGTGTTTGAGCCCCAATCATATTTCACTCAAGATAAAACAAAGAATAAATTATCTATCTTTTAAGAATTATCGAAAAAAAGATCTTGTGATATGTTTTTTTGGTAAAATATTGTTTCGAGAACCATTCTAGGGTTGGACAAAATTTTTGAAGTATTCGTATCCGATTAGTATTCGAACCGAAAATTCAAATATCCACTGACACAAATACAAATAAAAAATATTAGAAATCAGATATTCGATAAATATAAATACAAATAGTAGAATCAATTATCAGAACTATTTGTATCCGTAAATACTAAATAGAAAGTTTAGTTATTATATAAATACATATATAACAAAATTGATTTTAATGATCAAATTGGAAATTAAAAACATTATTAATCTTATTTATACTCTCGTTATATAAATATATAGACAAAATATGCAATATATTTATGATTTGGAAGACTAAAATATCAAATTTGAAGATTTAATTTGTATTCAAGATTGGTTCTAGTCCGAATGGGTTTGATAATGTAATAGAGACATTGCAAGATATGAGAAAAACATAACTAACTAAATATATAACTTTTATGTGATTTTTATTTTAATGTATTAATTTGATAATCTACCAATTTGTTTTATTGTTTTAAATGAATTGGCGAGATTCGTATAATCATGAATGAAACTAAATTTAATGAATGATGTGGAGATGAATGTAAAGATTTGATATTTTGTTTAATTTATATTATGTATCTTTGTGCGATTTTAATTTTAGTTTTAGATTATATTTGATGATTATTGGTTTTTATTAAATTTATATATATATATATATATTATGTTAAAAAAATTAGGTTCAGATACAGATATCCGTATATCCGAAAAATATTCGTATTTACAAATATACGAATTTACAAAATACAAACACAAATAATAAATTTTGATATTCATCGAATACAAATATAAATAGTCGGATATTCATAAATATTCGTTATTTGTCTAGCTATTTACTAATATAATATATGCTAGAATATGCTTGAACCATTTACTTCTTAAAATGGAGGAACTTCAAAGTACCCTCGTAGGGCTAAAGTGTTTCAAAAATACCCTTTCCTAAAAAAATTAACTTCAAAAATACCTTATAAATATTGATATTCCCAAAATACCCCTTACGAACCTACGAACCAGTTCGACCTTGGAACCGAGCGACCTAGTGTGACCCAGCGACCCTACGACCTAGTTCAACCTTTGCGATCCAGTCCAACCCAGTGACCAACGACCCAATTCGACCTTGCAACCCAGTGCGACCCTGCGACCAACGACCCAATTCGACCCTGCAACCTAGTGCGACCCTACGATCCACTTCGACTCTGCGACCTAAAATTGCCGGAAATCACCAGAAATCATCGGGAATCGCTTGAAAATCGCTCGAAATCACTGGAAATCGCTCACAAATCGCCGAAAATCGCTAAGAATCACCAGAAATATCTAAAAATCTCCGAAAATTGCTCGAAATCACTGAAAACCGCTGGAAATCACTGAAAATGACTAAAACATCGTTGGAAACCGCTCGAAAATTGCTGAAAATCGCTTAAAATTGCTGGAAATCGCTCTCAACTTCCTTTCCGTCCTCTCAAATTTGTCTTTCCCTCCTCTCAATTTCTTTCCCTCCTCTCATTGACAAAATATAAAAACACATATGTCTTTTCTCCAATTTTTTTCTATCAGATTTACGAAAATATTTTTGAAGTGTTTTAGCTTTACGAAAATATATGTGATTTTCTCCCTCTTAAAATATGCTAGAAAAAAAGAATTAACCATAAATTTTTAAATTAAACTTTTATATTTAATTAGATGTAAATCATATTTATTCCACATTAATTAAAATATAAATGATGAACATAACATTTCTTTTATATTAACTTTTGAAGTTAATTTAAACATTAAAAAATTAACTTTTGAAGTTAATTTAAATATTAAAAAATTAACTAAACCAAAATCCATAATTGAAAACTTATTCAACATAACTACAATCACGCCTCTATTTTCTCTCTTGTTATTAAAAAGCGTAAATGTTCTAAAATTCTAATCCTTCTCAAATTACCCTTAAGCCAAGTAAACACGTGCCAGGCTCTGTCCGTAGAAGATACGATCTAAGGTACTCACGTGATCGACAACAATACTGAAAATTCTAAAGGTCCCCCCTAACTATTTAAACCAAAACGAAGTACCAATGAAAACGTTATAGACATTATAAAAGATTTATTTTTTTTTTACAAAAGAGAAAAAATACATTAAACAAAAGCCACCAAAGTTTTATAAAACTGCCATTAGAAATTGCACCACCGCTCTCTCTTTCTCTCTCTATACCTCTCAAGGGCGCCAAATTGACAGTCTTAACCAACTTTCAAAAACCAGACTTTCTTTCATTATCTTTAACTTACACAAGTTACCGTTAGCCGTTATTAGCGATATCTTTTGCGTCGATCATTAGCATCATCATCATCATCATCATCATCGTCCCCGCTGGAACCATTATCATCATCATCATCTCCTCCCGAAGAACTGTCATCATCTTCGTTCCTTTTTCTCTTAAAGTGAGACGAAGACGAAGACGGAGGACATATAACTTGAATTGCATTGTCTTCGTCGTAATCAACATTGTCATCTTCAATCTCTTCATCATCTTCCCCATCATCTTCTTCTAATGTTTGAGCAACGGGACGAATCAAATACCCTGCTTCGTAATCTTCATCCTGCCAAATCCATTCACATTAATAGCAATCTCCATGGAATTAATCTATATGGATGGTTCTAAATGCTCTAAAAGGAAATGTATGGTCAACCCATATGCAAATTTAATCGATAAAACGGGAAATGGATGGTAAAACCCATATGCAAATTTAATCGATAAACGGAAATGGATGGTAAAACACATATGCAAATTTAATCGATAAAACGGAAATGGATGGTCAAACCCATATGCAAATTTAAACGATAAAACGGAAATGGATGGTCAACCCTATATGCAAATGTAATCGATAAAACGTAATCTTAGCCCGTGAAGTAAATATCTCACCTCATCTTCAACATCTTCCACTCCTTGTTCTTCTTCAGTTTCACCATCTCCATCTCCATCATCATCTTCCCCTTGCTCATGACCATCAATTTCTCCATCTGTACTTGTCAGCAACCCATTGCTATCTGGCATCCTAAAATCTCCATCATCATTATCTACCTCTTCTTCATCTTCATCTTCTTCATCATCCTCGATTCCGTTATCATCGTCATCTTCATCACTATCGTCAATCTCATGCACCTCAACCACATCATCATTATCTTCACCATCCACTTCATCAATCTCTTCCTCACCAAATTCATTTTCCTCACCATCTTCGTCATCTTCTTCATCACTTACATTCAAATGTTCAACCCTAAATCCATTGACCCGATGATTAATCCCATTTACATGTCTTTCCGTTTCTGTCTCTTCATCAGCTTCACCCTCCTCTTCCTCATCAACTTCTACAACACCCTCCATCCTTTCACTGTGACCATTACTCATCCCGTTGTACCTCTCCTCACCATCAACCTCGCAACTCCCAGGATCATCATCCTCATCTTCCTCATCCTCGTCATCGTCTTCATCTGACTCGGGTCTTTCATTCTCCTCAGCATCCATCTTATCTAAATACTTCAAGGATTTAACCAACCCGAAAACCCTAGATCGATAATCCTTCATCCGTGTCACCGGACATTCATATAGATCAAGCGAGACAAGTTTCAACTGAGCTAAAGGCACCAAATCCTCTACAAACTGTATCCTATTGTTGGACAAATCGAGGTCACGGAGCGAATCCAACCCAGCTTGGACAAGAAACTCAAGTCCACCAGCAATCCTATTGTCAGACAGAATAAGCGTCTGGAGATTCCCGAGTCGTGGGAACTGCTCAAGCGAAGAAACGCCGATATTAGCTATAGAGAGGTGCTCAAGGTTCCGGAATCTCTCCAGGAGGTCCGGTCGCGGTAGACGCCCATGGATACACTTGACGGCGCCGTCAAGTGTTAGGGTTCGGACAGCCAGAGGATCCGATTGTCCATCCAATGCCGTCTCAACGGCTCTCTCCCAGATCTCATCCATTGGAGACGATACGCTCTAAATGAACTCCAACCAAATCACTATCTTTTCTCTCTCCGATCAATTACAAGGAAGATTTGTTGCAAGGCGATCGAAGATTACACAAGGAGTTATCTGAACGAAAATCACACCAAAAACAGAGATTCTTCTCCGCCTCTATCACCAGGCTGGAAAACCCTAAAGAGTAAACTGCTACTTCACCGATTTACTTCGAAAGAGACGACGACGAAGAATAGCCAAACCTAGTTTTTTTTTTCCTTTTTTTTAATAATTCATTTATCTCTCACGAAGAGTGCGCGAATCGACTGAAACAGAGATAAAACCTCGAAGGGGTTAGAGTAAAGTACATCAAATCGAGTCCGTTGATTGGGAGAGACGAGGATGGATGACGTGGCAGAAATGAACAGCATAGATTTCTCGACTTGTGTGCTTTGTTGCGCTTGAAAAGACGAAAATAACCCTCTCCAGTCTCTAACCATGGATAAGGAAAAATGAATATATCTCCTCCCCCACCGTCTGAATCAAAGATTCAAATACCATTATAAATCAATCAATTATGACATTTCTATATTACAATATAAATTTAAACGAAAGAAATACTAAATTCGAATTTATATAAAAAGGATACATAATAAGCAATGTTCTAAAAATCAAACAATATTCTAAAAATCGTTGTAGACATTAGGCGCTCTGATTATCCAATTAATCTCTTCTCCGTTTTAAAAAAAAAAATGATACCAAAACGAAATCGTTTTGATAGTTAAAAAAACTAACAATAATATTCGTCCATATTTTTATCTTTTATCGCCTTTACCTTCATCATTGCATCTTCTTTAGTCTATTAACTTTACCTGAATCTCTCGTACTCGCATTCGTCTATTTATATTTAACATCGTCCTCATTCGATATCTATTTTTTATATTTTGTTTCTTTTGAAATTATTCGTCGTAACTTTGATATTATGGATTCAATATTCATAAATATTTTTTATAAATATTCAAATTATTTATTTATATGTATGTTTTTACTTTTTATAAATATTTCGAATTAAATATTTAGATTATAATTATATTAAATAATATATATATATATATGTCTAGATACCGTCTAGTCTAGAAGCTCTAGCCGCTAGATGCTGAATGTCCGCCCGCGCATTCTTATGAAGAAGTTAATAATAACTAAAGAGCAGTCCAAAAATAAAGAGATGGATAAAAGAATCACCTTGGGAGGCATTCTGATGTCATTTGGTATACAAATAATCACAAGTCTCCTTGTGGGTTTACGTCCTTACTTCCCATTTGACACCCACTTCCTCTAATCTCCGCATAACCCGGCGGCAGTTTCGGGGGATGAACCACCGATACATTCATTGAAGACGACGATGAACCAGACGGACGGAACGACCAATTGATCGTACTGACACTTGTAGACGTAGTAGCATTTGATGAGAATTGACTCGGTGGCCTTAAATATACTGAACTTCCGGCCTTAGTTTCCTTATCACATTCATGGGACCGAGGTTTTTTACCTTCGCCCATTTCACTTTGGTTCATAATGGTTTCACCGGTAGAACCAAAAAGCCAAGGCTGTCTGAAATTTGGTTGTTTATCTTCCTTGCCTTTTAGTGATCCATCTAATGATGATTCACCTGATTTAGTTGATGCTTTATCTTTATCCGAGGAATTTGCTTCAGTTGAATCCACGGCTCTAGGCGTTGTAGAACGGGTAGTTGAGATATTAGTCGTTGGAAATGCTTTCTCGGGTGGGACGGCTGGAGTGTAATTAGATGGAAGAAGATCATCCCAATTCTCTAGTAGTTCTTTATAGACTTTTCGTAACGTTACCTCGGTTAATCCAGTTACTTTACAGATCTCTGCTTGTGTCTTTCGTTTATCTTCTAACTGACAAGCAAGATATATAGCAGCTGCCGATATACTGATTGGATTTCTTCGAGTGCAAAAGCATTTATTGATCACAACTTCTCCGATATGTGTAGCCAATTCCTACGAAGATTTAAACAAATAAAGAAACTTTTAAGCTCATCCTCATTTGAATAAGAAAAAAAGGTGTCAACACACCTAGACATTTAGAATCTTGCAATGGGTTCAGTTGGATGTTTAATTTCCACTTGGAGATCCTCTAAAGAAAATTCTAACTAGCAATGGAATTTAGGGTTTGAACATAACTAAGGTGCCGAGTAAAATGAGATGCTGGCTCGCAAGCCAGCTCTAGAGCCGAGCTGGTTATTTTCCAACTCGTTTAAAAACCGAGTTTACGAGCTGAGCCGAAAACGAGTTAGAGTTTAGGCGAACTGGCTCGCGAGCTGACGAGCCCAAGTACAAAAGCACATATTTTCCTATTTTTACATATTATACATGTTTTTTTGCATTTATTAAATATTATTTAAAGAAAAAATAATATATTGTTTACATATAATAATATTATTATTTTTCTATTTATACCAAATTAATATAATTTTATTAAAGAAATAAAATATTTTAATAACTATTATAAAAAATATGTTTATATATTCGAAATTTTATTTAATTTTCAATAGATTTATTTTCTAATTAGTATTTTTTATATTTAATAACTTTTTATTCAAATTACTGTTTTTATATTTTATATATTTTATTTGATTTTTCGAAAAATATATATTACAATTCTTTTAACTTAAATAGCCTAGCTAATGAGCCAGTTAAAGGCGAACTGAACTGAGCTGGGATTTTCTAGCTTATTTTTTGGCGAACTGAACCGAGCCGAGCCAGCTCATTTTACACCCTAAGTATACCTGGGCAGATTTGTTGAGCTGAAGGAGGGTGCAGAATCTTGGCATATGAACAGATATGGAATTGCTGTTGATGGGTTGACTTAATTGTAAGGCTTCTCCCAAAATCTTGATGTATTTCCCAATCTCCTTCTGTGGTACATTGGCTGCAATGGAGATTTCCTATAATAAATGCAGGAGACACTATTAAGAAGAAACCCAAATTCAAAAGATGGATTGACTATCCAAAAAGATAAACATGAAATATGAATTAGATTCTTTAAATTATGTTTTCCTGAATTAGATTCTGTATCTGAAGACTAATATGAATCATAGCATTCAAGACTCATCAGACTAGTCAAGCTTCGATTAAAGGAGGAGGAGAATCATCATTCTCCAGGCCGGAAACATCGTCCCAAAAGGAGTGAATCATCGTCCAGGCCGGAAGGGAATCATCTAATGAATCATCGTAAAGAGGAGCAAATCATCGTCCTAAGAAGATAATTATCGTTCTGTCGCTCCTCCAGGCCGGAAACATCGTCAATCGTCGGTGTCTGTTCTGCCGTTACTCCGCATGCTCCTCCGTTCTGCGGTTTTGCTTCAAATATTATGTTCTATTTGTTGATCATTTTACAAGATACTCGCGCAAGTCACTGTTTGAAGAGAAGAAATTTTGACGAAACAGCAAAACCGCAGAACGGAGGAGCGACAGAACAGACACCGACGACTGACGATGTTTCCGGCCTGGAGGAGCGGCAGAACGATGATCTCTTCTTGGGACGATGATTCGCTTCTCTTCTCTTTACGATGATTCATTCACGATGATTCTCTTCCGGTCTGGAGGAGAACGGTGGGACGATGATTCACACCTCTTGGCACAATGTTTCCGGCCTGGAGAACGATGATTCAACCGAAGCTTCGTTGCAGGGAGGTAGGAAGAAGAAGAATAGTGATGGCTTATCAAGAATGGAATCGTGCAGAACGGCAGGTTAGGAAGAAATGAAGGTTATCAAGAAGAAGAAGAAGAAGAATGGTGCGGTTATCAAGAAGAATGAAAGAACTGTATTGGCACGGCCAATGTTGTATAAAACTAGATTGACGACCTAATTTTTAAGGAAAATACAAAGATCTTCAATATGAAACCTAAATTTAGATGAAATTGACGACCTAATTTTTAAAAAAATTTATAGGTACCTGAAGGGTTCTAGGTTCCTGAGCTTCCCTTATAGCCTGAACAAGGCAAGCGGTGGCAAGGGCTTCAACGCTTCTGTTCCTCAAGCAAGTCGCGGAGCAGCAATCTCTAAACAGCTGGAAAGCGTGCTCCGAAATATCGCAATCCAACCCTAAAATCGAAGCCACATCGATGATTTGCATGTACGCCCTAAGATTATCCACCACAACCGTCGAAGAATTCGAATTCGAATTCGAAACCGTATTCGCTGAGGACGAAGCGAGTTCTAGGGTTCGCTCGAGCTCAGCGAGGTAACCGGAGAAGGACAGAGAGGAGCGCAGGAAGAGGGGATTGGGCTCCAGGGACCAGGTAGAGAAGACGGTTATGAATCCAGTGTGCTCAAATGGATCTTCGTCCTTCTCGTCCTCCGTCGACGGTTGTGGTTTCGCCGCCGTCGGGGTCGGAGGTGGACTTGGGTGGGCTCGGACATGGAAGAGGTGATGGTTCTGAGTCTGCCGCTCCTCCACAACGCGGCCGCACGACGAGCACTCGGTTATCGATCGGCCAGAAGTGGTGGTCCCGCACCGCCCTTGCGCCGCCGAAGAACAGTACGGACACTTCATCCTCTCTTTTTCTCTATATATATCTCCTTGATTCACTTGTTTGTTACTTCAGGAGAGGGAAATCGTTTATATATACATAGCGACGGACATTTAAAACAATTATGAAATATATAAATTTGTTAAAATTAATTATTAATTGAGATATATATACATATCTCAATTAATAATTAATTTTATATCTTATACATCGTATAAGATATATATTATATGATTATAATATAAATAATTATTATATACTTAATAATATTAATTTATGTATAATATATATATATAGTAGTAGTAGTATATATAAGATAAGATTATATATATGTATAATATATATACGTAACTTATATATTGTAATATGTATATGTAACCACATATATATATATATATAAAATATCATATATATATACACGTAACTCTACATATAATATAATATATATATAAGAGTATAAATAATAAAAGGAAGGAAAGAAATTTACACGAGAGGGGAGAGAAACCGAGAGACTTCAAGAGAAAAAGAGTGAAGGAGAGATGAGAGAGTATATATTTTTTTGTGTATATCTTTCTGTATAAGGAGATCCCTATTTATAGGAAAAATAACCGCCTTAGGAGTGAATAAAATAATGACATTTATATTTTTAATTTTTTGGATTAAAAATCATCCAAATGAATAGAATATTTTGATAACTATAAGTGTAAATATCAACTTGATAATAAAATTAGTATATTATTTATGTTCACGCGATGAAGAATTTTTTTTAATGATAATGCCTAATATCACGTCATCATCACATATACATTTATATACGATATTTTGAATGTGTTTTTTCAATGTTGAAGTAGGGAGCGCTTTTGTGAATAAATCGACTATATTTTCCCATGATCGGATATATTGAACATCAACTTCTTTCTTCTTCTCGAGCTCTTGTGTATACGTGAAAAATTTTGGAGGTATATGCTTTGTTATGTCACTTTTGATATATCCTTCCTTTGTTTGAGCAACGCAAGCGGCATTATCTTCGTATAATATTGTTAGGTTGATATTAGTTGATAATTCGCACGTCTCTTGTATGTGTTGAGTTAAAGCTCTGAGCCACACACATTCTCTACTCGCTTCATGAAGTGCTATGACTTC
>CM071874.1:1114763-1140740 GCA_036759665.1 Gynandropsis gynandra | reverse complement strand
CGCAACCACATCCATAAGGTACATATCTAAGTTGTTGGATGCTGTTAAACTCATCAAATATCTAAATGTGATTGCATCCATAACAGGGGAATATGTTTCCTCATAATCAATTCCAGGTCTCTGGGAAAACCCTTGTGCGACAAGGCGTGCCTTATATCTCGTGACCTCATTATTTTCATTTCTTCTTTCCATTTGATCCAATCATGTCTCTTCTGACATTCTAACACTGACATTTGTTCTAGATCTTCACTATCATTTTCAATTTCTTTGGATACAGAGAAAGAGAATATTCCATCATTGTCATTTATTATATCTCTTCTTATAATCTTTTCATCATAGATATAATTGATGGAAATTTTATTGTTCTCTGTATGTTCATGATTATTTTCATGATTTTCATTTTGAAGATCATCTTCCTCATTTGTTTCTTTTTGAATGTTCTCTATTATTTCAGAATCGTCATTATTATCAAACTTCTTTCTCTTTCGAGGATTTTTATCTTTAGAACCAAGTGGTCGTCCGCGCTTTAAGCGTGTTGTAGACTCATTTGAAATTCTTTCACCCATATGCCCTTTTGGTATTTCTATACGAGCAGGTGCATTTGCAGCTGGTATATATGATTTTGTAACCCGAGTTGTATCATTGAACCCATCTGGAAGTCTATTCGCAATATTTTGCAAATGTATTATCTTTTGTACTTCCATATTACATTGTTTTGTAGGAGGATCAAGATATAACAATGATTGTGTTTTCCATGTTAACTCTCGTGGGGCTTGTTTTATTCCTCCTCCTAACGGTGGGAATTCATTCTCATTAAAATGACAATCAACAAAACGAGCTGTGAATACATCACCCGTTTCTGGTTCAAGATATCTAATGATAGATGGTGAATTATATCCAACATAAATTCCCAATCTGCGTTGTGGGCCCATTTTTGTTCGTTACGGTAGAGCAATTAGAACATATACAACACAACCAAATATTCGAAGATGAGATATATTTGGTTCTTGGCCATTTGATAATTGTAATGGAGAATATTTATGATAAGCACTTGGCCTTATTTGAATTAGTGCAGTAGCATGTAAAATGGCATGCCCCCAAGCAGAAACTGGAAGTTTCGTTTTCATTAGCAATGGTCGAGCAATAAGTTGGAGACGTTTAATCAATGACTCTGCCATACCATTTTGTGTATGAACATGTGGTACGGGATGTTCAATCTCAATACCAATCGATGCACAATAGTCATTGAATGCTTGAGAAGTGAATTCACCAGCATTATCAAGCCTCACCTTCTTAATAGGATGATCGGGGAATTGAGCTCGTAATTTTGTTATTTGAGCAATAAACCTCGCAAATGCAACATTGCGGGTTGATAATAAGCAAACGTGTGACCATCTGCTAGAAGCATCGATCAATACCATAAAGTATCGAAATGGTCCACTTCGTGGATGTATAGGTCCACATGTATCCCCATGTAATCGTTCTAAAAACGATGGTGATTCATGTCCAACTTTGACAGATGATGGTCTTATTATTAATTTTCCTTGAGAACAAGCACTGCATGAGATTGAAATATCTCCTCATGTTTTAATGGATGACCATTGGAATTTTGAATAATTTTTCGCATCATTATTGAACCAGGGTGACCCAATCGATCATGCCAAATCTTAAACATGTCTTCATATCTTGGGTTAAATATGACATATGTTTCCACCATTCTTATCTTTGTGAAATATAGTCCAGAGGATAAAGGTGGTAAAATTTCCACAATATGTTTCTTTTTAGAAACCATCGTCGTGATATAAAGATATTCACGATTTTCATCATTCATGGTCTCAACATGATAGCCATTTTGGCGAATATCTTTGAAACTTAATAAGTTTCTTTGGGATTGTGGAGAGAATAATGCATCTTGTATGATAAATTTTGTCCCTCCGGACATTATAAAATTTGCTTCTCCACATCCCTTAATTATTTTTGCATTTCCAGATATTGTATTGACACTGGATTCATGTATTCTCAACTTGGAGAAATATTTTCTATCTTTCAATATTGTATGTGTCGTAGCACAATAGGCTAGACATATGTCTCCATCATTGATGTTTGATCGTGACATATTTTGTATTACTTTGATCCGATAAATATATAGATGAACCTGAAAATATGAAGCAAACTTTGCATATAATATATAACAATGTAACAATATATTACAACAAAAGATAATCTAATAAAACTTTTAAAAACTAAAAAGCGAAAGGAAAAATACATTAAAAAATAACAAGCTAAGTCTTAAAAACGAGATAATGATAACAAAGAAATCCATGTCGAAATCTCATTCTCTTTTCTCATTTTCATTATCAGGTTGATACATAAAGTCTGCAATGTCAAGGTGCATCCCAACCTTGTCGTTATCCAGGAGATCATCGAGATCATCTGAGACAAAATTCGTTTGAACATTTTTGTCTTTATCTGTCAGTGACTTCTGGTATAAATCAACAAAATGTCTTGGTGTTCGGCATGCTTGGGACCAATGTCCATTCATAACTTATATATTGTAATATGTATATGTAACCACACATATATATAATATCATATATATATATACACGTAACTCTACATATAATATAATATATATATATATATAAGAGTATAAATAATAAAAGGAAGGAAAGAAATTTATATGAGAGGGGAGAGAAACCGAGAGACTTCAAGAGAAAAAGAGTGAAGGAGAGATGAGAGAGTATATAATTTTTTTTGTGTATATCTTTCTGTACAAGGAGATCCCTATTTATATGGAAAAATAACCGTCTTAGGAGTGAATAAAATAATGACATTTATATTTTTAATAAAATTGTCATTTCTAACAAATATTGTAATATTCAAAAAATGCTCATCCTCACATCCTTTTTTATTCCCTTTATATTGACATTTTTGTTAACCTTTTTATATTTACTTGTAGTATTACCTTTACAATAATATAAAAATTACACATATATCACAATATTATCATTATATTCACAATATAAACATAAGATATGAAGAATGGTACAGTCGTAATCACTCAATAACGTGACTATTGTGATTCTGACTATTGCAAGTGAGATGTTGATAGAAACGTAATCGTTCGCAATCACCGTGAATCACAAAATTTAAAAAATAGAAAATAGTTGCGATAGGATTATGATTTGATGCGTTTTGATTAAAAAGATATAAACACCCTTCGAAATTTATAAGAATTACAAAAAAATCATTATACATATATATATATGAATTTGTATATATAAATATTTTAATAATTTTTAATTGATTTAAAATATTTGAACATATATTAGAAGTATACACTAAATCAACAAAATTTAAATAAATCTTGTATTAACAAATTATGTATATTTTGGAAATTTTGTTCAAAATGCAATTGCAACAGTTCTCTACCATTCGCTTCAAATCGTGATCGCTATCAAACGCAACAAATCTACCTTTCAGATAAAATGAAACCAAACATTGTCAATTATCGATAAAAACGCCACCAATCGAAACACAACGTTTTTACCAGTCAAACCTTATATCAAATAAACAAAACACCATTGTGACGCAATCTTCGTTAAAAGATGACATAGTACTTTACACATTACTAAAAGATGACATAGTCCTTTACACATTACTATTGTTATTTTGATAACGCCTAATTGAAATACGTATAACCAAGATCAGGATCAGTTAACCTAATTGATATAATACAATACATCTATATTACGATTCAACTTTTTAAAGTCATTTATATACCTTTTAACTTTGTATTAAGAAGATATACAATGGGTTGAAAAAATAAAAAATAAAAAATAAAAAACTTCCCCTTTAATAATTAATTGGTGATTATAAAAAACTCGAAGTCTTTATATTACTAAGGCTCTTGGCACCAGGCTATAGAACAACTTGGTGATCACCTTTTATTAGACCAATGCTTAGACCAATAGTCTTTAAATGTTTATCTAACACAAGTCCAAAGCTCAGCCAATTAAAGATAACTTGTAAGAGAAGATAGGGTTTACAGATGGTCAAATTTCATATGAACTTTTGTAAGAGTCCTACACTAGAGAACAATTCCGTTTATAATGACCGCCCGGAATAAGACAAGCAACAACAAGGCAAGAAAATCGTAACGTTTACTGGTAAACCAATGAACCTTTCAAGCTTTTAATCAACCTTGCGGTGGGGGAGGAGGCATGTTATGAGGCGGAGGCGGTGGCATAGACATATGATGATGCATTGGTGGACCACCCATCATTTGTTGTGGCGGCCAACCGTGTTGAGGCTGTCCCATTCCCATCATTGGCGGTGGTGGTGGCCTTGAACCCACTTGATGATGGGTGGGAGGCGGTGGTGGCATTCCTTGTGGTGGTGGTCTGAATTGCATAGGTGGTGGAACCGCAAGGCCATGGTGTTGTGGTTGTGGTGGCCAAGCTGCTTGAGGTTGTGGTGGTGGTGGATACCCGCCCATGGCCTGAGGAGGTGGCGGTGGAGGACGAATGGCTGGGATCGGAACAGGTGGCACATTGCCATTGGCGAACGGCCGAGGAGGTACACCATTGGGTTGTGAAGCATTTGAAAGTGTTGGAGGGCCACTTGCAAATAGTGTATGGGGTCTGCTTTTTTGGGAATTTGGATTGTTGGCAGCCAAAAGTCTTTCTGCATCACAAATATAAACATGAAAAGATGCATTCAAATCGATCAAGAATATCATCGTCCATCTATACACACACACATACATATATCATCCATTCAGCTGAGAAATGACAAAGTGAAACATCTAACCTGCTGGGGTTCCATGCCGTTCTCCTTTAGTGTCTTTCTTGTATGCATATGAAACAGTGATTTGCCGGTTACATAGGTACTGACCATTCATTGCCTATAATAACAAGAGAGAGAGAGAGAGAAATCAGTGGATTTGCTACGCGGGTCAGATGGAAAAGTGATTTATTTAGCCGTTTATGACTCGATATAGCTGTATACAATCACGCGGCTACATTAGTTTAGCTGAAGATTGTGGAAACGAAAACAGAAGCATACCTCTATAGCAGCGTCAGATGCCTCAAAGGAATCATAGCTGATGAAACCAAAACCTCTCGAATTACCCGTATCAGGATCTCGCATGATCTGAGACAAAATGTACCGAGATTCAGAATATAAGGTGAACATCAACTCTTCCCCACAGAAACGGGAAGAAACGATAACCAATTTGATGTTTAAGCAGAATAAACAATCATGACAAGAATCTAATAATATCAAGGTCCTACCTTAGGATTAGCAACGATGACTCCAAATGCACTGAAAGTGTCATATAACAGTTTCTCATCCACATCCTGTAAACCAAAAACGGGTCAGATTAAAAAATCTGAAACGGCTTCGAATAATAACAATTGCAGAGTATGACACAAAGCTACTTACAGTGTCTAAGTTTCCAATAAAAAGGTTAGCACCAACATCCAAGCTCTTCTTATCTTGAGATGCCTAAAAATAAGCAACTTCTAAGCGAAACTAAACGCAAATCCATATAAAAAATTACAAAAACCAGCTGAATAAAAGATGACGTGACAATTATAAGTTAACATTCTATATGAAAAAGCACAACATATGATAACAATTATAAGAATAATCCAGTACCTTGTTGACGCGTATAGGTTTCCCATAAAGCTTAATCATGTTCAGAACCTTAATTGCCTGCAGAAACAGTAAAGAGAAGTGAATTCTTTAACATAGGCAAAGGAAATGGAAAACTTTTGAATAACTCTATAGGCAATTACTTACATAGTCAGCATCTTCCTCACTACGGAACTCAACAAATCCATACCCTTGATGAAGATTTGTCACCCTATCTTTTGGGACATACACATTTACTGCACCAATCAAAAACAGACTGAATTACATCAACAAGCTCTACCCATCTAATTCTTCAACAAAAAAACTATGGTTTTTCAGTCTAAGGACTATCATTTCCATTACCACCTACGAAACTAGACAAGGTACTGTCCCCAAACGGGATTAAAAAGATATTTTTTGATCTCTATACAGATAAAGAAAGACTTAAGCAACTCTATATAACATTAACTTGGTGTAGGAATGGGGTATTGTATACCTACGGGGCCGGCTTGCACAAACAACTCCCAGAGCAACTCTTCAGAAACCTAAAATCAAAAGAAACAAAACATCAGATTTTCAAATGCGCAAAAAGAAAAACCCCACAAACTCAAAAACCACTATAATCGAACCATTTCAAAACCTAATTCTACTCTAATACCGAGATATACATATATACAAAAGTTCGTGCAGAATACTTGCATATAAAATCAAGAAAACACACGACTAAGTTGATGAGAGAGAAAAGGTGAAGAACCTGAGGGTCGAGATTTCCGACATAGACAGTAGCGTCTTGGTTCCGCTCAGCGGAGTGTTGTCCAAGCAGATTCGCTCCAACTCCTGGAGCTATTCGAGTAGTCATCTTCTTCTTTTCGTACTGCTCTTTCTCTTATTCTTCGCCGGAATCTTGAGATTTCTTTTACTCCGATGGCCGTCTAATCGGTGTTGTAGCTCTTAACAAAGGGAGGAGGAGGAGGAGAAGGGTTCAAGCGATTGCAGAACTCATGGGCCGCTTCTGATTATTATCCACATTGGGCCTTCTTAGCCTTTATGCCATAAATATTAAATCGATAAAATTTTGTACAACATTTAAATATATGGTCCTAAATGGTTCATCAACTCACTCTAACTCAATTCCTATATAAGTGCGGGTTGGATTCATTTTTTTAAAATGAGTTCATAGTTTGGACTAAATTTTTAGTCGATCCTATGGGTCAAAACTAAATATACATTACAAATATTATATAATATATGTATATATCTAATTTATATATAATAATAAAATATATTAAATATAATATTTTATTATTTTTCTCAACTTTGTTTTGCAAATCAACAAAACCAACATTTGGTATTTTTGAAGTAAGTTTTCTAATTTGATCATATTTTATATTGATTTAGAGTTATTATCATTATAGGATTTTTATGAATTTGATGATAGTTCTGAAACGAATGAAGAAAAAGACAAATCACTTTTAAATATATATATTTGGATGAAGAGAAATTGAAAATGTCGGATTATTCCGATTTGGATGTCTTGGGTTATTGGAAGGATACCGTGAGTTGGCATACATGGCTTGTGATGTGCTAAGTATTCCTACTGTTGCTTCTGAATCATCTTTTAGTATTGGTTTTCGGATTTTGAACAAATATAGAAGTCGATTTCTCCCGAAAAATGTGTAAGCTTTACTTTGTTCTCGTTCTTAGATGCATGATTTTAAAGATGATGAATAAATTAATATAATTTCAAATCTATCTATTTTTTGTTTATAATTTTGTTTAATATATTATTTTGATTTATATATTTATTTTTGTTTTGTTTATATGTATGGATAATGAAGAACATAAAGTTGAAAAACAATGTTTTTATTTAAAATTTTAAACTTTTATTTGGATTTTTTATATTGTTTCTGAGTTAATTTTATATTTAAAGATTTTTAACGTATTTAATTATTTTTATTTAAAATTTTAGAAATTGTTTGAATTATTTATATTTTTTTGACATTTTATTAATTAATTATTATATAATTATAAACAAAAAATTTTACTGATTCAACCCATTTTAAATATTGTGTTAAATCCACCTATGAATTAGGCTAGACCAACCCAATTAAAACCTCTATTAAAATATGATACTTTAATTGTAACTTTTTTTTGTTACAACCGAACCGAACCGTTATAAAACCGAACCGAACCAAACCGATATACATTTGGGTATATTTTGGTTATAGTTTTATCAAACCCGAATAAACCGTACCCATAATAACCGAACCGAAATCCGAATAAGCCACCCCTTACAACAGACGACAAAAAAAGGAACGATTAGCATGAATGGTTAAAAAATTGCGATTAAATTTTGAAAAAAACTATAAAAAAGACGTTTAAAGAGAGAACAATAGAATCTGGTTACAAACATATAATGCGAATACTGTAAAAAGTAAAGGGCAAAGGATCCATGAGTAAGTATAATTAAGCTTGGTAATCCCCTTGTTCAAATTTGTCTTCCGAGTAAAACACAGCCACCACTTGGTTCCCTCCAAACTTCCTCCCATTCATCCCTGATCTTGCCTTCGACGCCCCCTCTGTATCCGCATACTCCAGAAACACCTGCACATTATATTACACTTCCTTATATATATAGTCGACGGGGAAATCAAGAGACCTTACTGATTAAAATGGAATAAAAAGCATACAGATTTTGTACGAACCTTGCCAACACCGGGAATTGGTAGGCCATTGGGACTGGGACGAGGAATCACTACTTTGGTCAATGCACCTGCATGTTTTAGAGTAAAAATTTCATATCCAAAAGAACAGAGGGAGACCTAAAAAAATGTTTAATTGAAGAGAGGAGCTTCAAGTGAAAATAGATAGGAAGGTTATGAAGGGTCTCCAGTCTGTGTAATGTTAGGGCTGATTCTTTAAAGCACAATCGTGGGACAACAAAAGGCTGTCAAAACAGACATATACAACCAAGAAAACAAAAACATCAATATGCTTCTTTTTTTTTTATCTTACCTCGAAAACGCAGTAACAAAAGGGACTATAATTTAATGCTTCAAGATTTTCTTACCAAACTTTCCACCTTCTTGTCTCATGTCTTCCATAATATCTTCATACTCGTCGTCATCCCTAAGTTCATCTTCAGTAACAACCTGAGTCAGGCATACAACTTTGGTCGGAAATGTGCCCGGTTGTAACATTATCCTCTGCAAGGAAGAAAGTACAACATGTCATTGAATCGATATACTCTTTATCATGAATCAGAAGAGTTAACATATCTATGTAATATTTTGATCTGTGAAAAATTGGAAACCAAGGTGTTGTACCTAAGGAATTTACCTGTAAAGCAATCTGCTGTTGTGCGTGCAACAACACGCTTTCCTGTTCAGGTTTTGGTTGAGTTGTACCCTGGTTTGCGCGTCTTACCGTAAGTGTTTTGTCTCCCATTTTAATTCCATTGAGGGCTGCACAAGCAATGTCTGTAACAGAGAGATCTTGGTACATGCAAAAGGCATATCCTTTCGAGTTTCCAGTTTCACGGTCTTTTACAAGGTCAAAGCCCTTCAGGGCTCCAAATGACTCCAACAATTCCCTGACTTGAGCCTCAGTGAAGTAATAGGGAAGTCCACCAACAAAGATACGGTCTGGGCCCTCAAGTCCACCAGAAGAACCTGGAGTCAGACCAACAGCAGCTAAGTTTAGATTGGGACTGGGCTGGCTTGGACCAAGAGTTGCAGCTAGAGATGGGTTATAGTCACTAGGTCTCCTCACCTTCACTGGAGCTCCCTGTTGAAGAAAAACAAAATTTGTTATGAGTTATGCAATTCAATTCCAATTCATACCGCCTAGTAGGGGTGTAAAATGAGCTGTCGGCTCGCGAGCCAGCTCTAGCTCGGACCATATTTAAGCGACCCGAGCTGAGTATTTTCTAGCTCGTTTAAAAAACGAGCTGACGAGCTGTGACCAAAACGAGTCCGAACTTAGACGAGCTGGCTCGCGAGCTGACGAGCTGGCTCGCGAGCTGAAAAAAAAACATGTACAAAAATAAAATATTTTCCTTTTTTGTATATCATATATAATATTGCATTTAATAAAACATAATATATTGTTTAAACATAGTATACTATTATAATGTATTTTTTCCTTTTCCTAATAATTGATATAACAAAATAAAGAAACAATTTAGTAACGTTACGAGCGGTCGAATTTAGTACAATGATATTTCATACTTTTTATTCGGGAAAGTTATTTTTTATTTAGTACAATGATATTTTATAACATTATGTTTGAATTAATGTTTTCATATTTTCGATATTTCATTTGGTTCGTTTGATATTTTTATCATATATGATATTACAACTAATTCAAAATAATTAAATAGTCTGGCTCGCGAGCCAGCTCGTTTTTTGGCGAGCTTGAGGTGAGCTGAGCTGGGATTTTCCAGTTTGTTTAAAAAACCAGCCGAGCTGAGCCAGCTCGTTTTTTGGCGAGCTGAGCTGGGATTTTCCAGTTTGTTTAAAAACTGAGCCGAGCTGAGCCAGCTCGTTTTTTGGCGAGCTGAGCTGAGCCAGCTCGTTTTACACCCCTACCGCCTAGTAACTACAATACCAATGTGAACACATAAAATTGTTAACCAGCTATTCTTTTAGACACCATGACAGAACAAAAGACATACCTCGAATATAATCCCATCCAAAGCCATTGCATTACTGGCTTCTTCAACAGATCGCATCTCCACAAAAGCAAACTTCTTTTCATGGTTTATGTACACATTGACAACAGCATCACCTGTGGCATTGATTTAAAAACAATTTCAACAAGCTTCGATAAGGATCCGACCAATAGTTGCAGCTGAATATTATACCTGGACCAGCGGTGTTTCCGCCAATAGCAGCCATAACCTGGCTAAAATATGTTGCAACAGACTGCAATACAGGAATACAAATCAATACGAGCGACAGATGCAAGAAAAAGTTTCAGGAAACAAAAAGACGAAAAGTGAATATTAAACCTGCTCATTGGCTGCTGGGGAAAGTCCACCGACATAGACTCTGCGAGCATGTCTAGTAGCCTGAAAATATATCAAATGAATAAGCAGTTGAAAAAGACAAATCAAGAATTTCACATACATTCAGGTAACATTTTCCCCGACCTGCTGCGTCATAGCCTGAACTGGCATCATAGGGAGTGCACCAAACGGCTGCATGACATAGAATAAGGGACAATTAGTTAAGGAAAGACAGATAAATTCTATCAAGGTAAAGAGCACAGACCTGTCCCGGTGTTAAAGAGAACATATTTGGGAACATTCCACTTCCAGGCATAGCAGCGTTTGCAGCAGGAACATGACCTATAGAAAGAAAACAAGGTAAATACACAGGTGACCACAAACAGAGCTTCTCCTTATTACTTGTATCCGAGTAGATTAGGTCACCCTCCCTGGAAAATCATCCATGGTGTCCAGAGATTTAGTCCATATGATCATAAAGGAAGTGAGACGAGGTTATTTAGAAGTTATTGGAAAACAATTGTAAGACTACCAAATCCAGTGATAGGTACTGGTTGAGGATGAGCAATACCCATAAACCCATTGCATCTTTGTACAAAGGAGCTAGAAGGATCAGCTCACACCCATTGTCGTCAGAGAACGATAAGAAACCCAACATTGCCTTCTCAAAAAAAAGACAAGCAAACAAACAAACACCAAGAACACCAAGACAACCAAAATCTCTCAGTTCCAGTATTATATCCCATGTAAAGAATAAATATAAATAGCCAACACCAGACTGCATCTTATGAATGTTATCAGGGCAAGTACAAGAGAAACCAAAACTTACCAAAAACTGCTACATGAACTAAGAATGAACTCTACTAAATAAAAGGTGATTAAATACAAAGGTGATGGGAGGTACATCTACCTGATACAGCAGTACCAGCAGCACCAGCAGCTAACACTGCAGAAGCTGGAGGAGCCATATCGAATCCACTGACTCGTTTACTGCAAGCAAATAGAGTTGATAAATAAAGAAAGGAAATAAAATAAATAACAATAAGTTAAAGAAAATGAAGCGTAAACTTAATTCGTAAATCTTTCGTCATGACTGAACAAATATATATCTTCTCATGGTCTTATAGATCAATTCCATAACTGCACCTTATCCACTCTCGAAATGTTTTGTATGAATAGAAGGCGAGTTATCAATCCATAGACACTTCTCAAGAAGAAAAGTATAGGTACCTTTTCGATGGTGAGCGTGATCTTGATCTCCGATCAGATCTATCTTTAGAACGAGAACGAGACCGGTGGCGACGTCTATCACCTCTATCCTTCTCGTAATCTCTACGCCTGTAACGAAAAAGTTCAATTTGTACCTTCTAAAAGATATAAGAATCATTGAACTGCTTCAATTTGAAGTATAACAAGAACTGTCTTTCAAATCACCTGTCATGATCACGGTTTCTACGGTAGTCATCATCATCTCTATCTCTACCACGTTCTCTTCTATCACCACGTTCCCTACTATGATTCCTGTGACGACTTCTGGAATGACGCTCTCGTTCTTTGTCCCTGTCCTTATCTCTCTCTGAACCTTTTTCTCTGCTTTTATCTCCCTCTCGATCCTTTTCCCTGTTACGTCCACGGTCTCTCTCTCTGTCCTTGTCTCGCCCTTTCTCCCTTTCTTTTTCTCTACTTCTGGAAGATTCTCTTTCGTAATCACGCTGCAGAAGGAAAATATTCATTATTACATTTGAAGAAATATGGATAATCTTCCAACATCAAGCCCACAACTGGACTTCGAATGGCAAAATCAACCATTCTACACTAGCCTAGTTTTCCAACAAGCACGTAAACCGACATCTATATGAGCGAAACCCACTGACAGATGCTTCCAGTGACTCCGTACACTTCAATTGTGATCAATTTCCCCATAAAAACGATCTCACGTAGTTCACTAGCACCGGTTCCCCCAAAAGCGTCATACAAATTCATCACATCTTAGCACGGAAACACATAGAACTTCATAGGCAACTTACATAGAACTTCATAGGAAACTTCCTTCAACCAGGGAAACAATTTCACAAGATCCAAATCAGGATCAGAGTATACATACCTGAGATTTGGAGTCTCTAAAGTCCTCAACCGCGCCGCCGCGGCCACCACCGATGGAAAGAGGAGAGGATCCGCCTCCGTAAACATCGTCGACGGCGGACTCGTTTCCTTCGTGTCCGCCTCCATTGTCAGTCATCTCTCTCGCTGCAACTAACTTCTCTCTCTGTCTGTCGGAGCTTTGGCCTGAGATGCCTCAGTATAATTGTTAGCACACCTCTAGGGCACTTTTGATTACACTCTCGCTCGCCCTCTCACAGGGGTATTATCGTAAAAGTATATCATATCTGCGGGTTAGGTTTGGTTTACTCCGGTTAATAGCGAACCGTGACTTTAGATTGCGAACCGTGATTTTAATTAATTACATTTTACAATTTTATATTAATGTTTAATTTTATGTATTGAATTATCTTTTAAAATTTATTTTATATATAATATTTATATTTAAATAATTGATACAATTTAAATATATACAAATTAAAATTTTATAAACAAAATTAACATAAATAAAATCAATCAAATATTTTAAATTGTTATGATTATGATTTTTACGTTGAATATTTATTTATTAGATTTTAAATTTATTTTTTAAAAAATTAATTAATATTTAACGGTTTTTTAATATTTAAAAGGAGTTTTAGATAATTTGGGGAATAGATAATTTGGAGAATAGGATCGGTGTTAAAAATTGAGGGAAATAGGATAAAGTAAATATCAGGGTAATAATCACATAAAAAAAATTTATAAATATTTAATTTTATAAAAAATACATATAAATAAATAAAATTTAATATTTATAAAAAGTATTTATAAGTGTTAAATTTATAATATCAAAACGACGACAAACAAAATATAAAAAAATGGGTGTCGAGTGAGAACGATATTAAATCAAGGTAAGGATAAAGGCGATGACGAATACGAGAGATGAAACCAAAGCTGGAGATGAAACAAAAATGAAGATGAGAAATGAAGACGATAACAAAAGATGAAGACGATGACAAAATATGATATACGATAGAAGATAAGAAAACAATGATGAAGACAAAGACGAAGATTAGATACAAATAAGCGGACAAAAAACTCAGATAAAAGATAATAAATGATTCAATAGATAGAAGAACACAAATGAAATGATGATAATAAAATCGATAAAAAATAAAAATATAGATAAATATTATTGTTAATTTTTTTTAAATATCAAAACAAAGGTGTTTTGATGTCATTTTTTCATAAAAAATATCGTCTAAAAATTAATCGAACGGTCGGCTTCTAGTTCTAGCTACACCTAGACGGCTGTTTTTTCTTGGGAAAGCCTCTACACGAAGTAGAGTCTTCCTTCGTGATTTCGATTCCAATGTCCATCTTCAAATTTTATTAGGAAAATTGGTTCTCTCTGTGTTCACGAGGGCGAAAATTCGTCTGGCTTCCCAGATTTCGTCCATGGCCCTTCTAGGATCAGGCCTCGCCAGTGAGGTAAAGATCGCAGTTTCTGTCTCTGATGTTCTATTTAAGCATCCATTAATTTGGTCAGTGCTTTCATGTTCACCGACTTTATTCGGATTTTCTCTTGCATCTCTGGCGATCGGTTTTCATTTTAGAGTCGATTAGTTCTTAGAGCGTAATCGATCGAATCTGGATTCGTCTTATTTGATATTGAGACGCAGTGTTGTTGTTCCTTGTCGGAATTACTCTCAAGTGTTCATGCGGTTGTCCGATCATCGAAAATCTAGGATGTTTTTAAATGTCCTGGTCAGTGTGACGAGTGAATTTTGAATTCGTCCATTACGCGGTTGCTCTTCTGGATAATTTACTGTCAAGCTGTCTGGGTAGTTCCAATGCTCTCTAGATGCTTTGCTTATGTATATATTGTGTTGATGGTAATTTTTATGTTTCATGGAATTCAGGTAGGATTACGAGTAATTCTTTCTCCATTTGGTTCCAACATTGTACTTCGAACAGCATGGTGAGTTCATTGTTGTGTCTTGTAATCTGAAATTCGATAATAGTGTTGTCTGAATCTGTCTTTTGTTCAGCTGTTCCATTGGCATTGGGCTACCTATCTACTCAACCTTCAAGGCAATTGAGAAGAAAGACCCCAATGAACAACAAAAATGGTTGATATATTGGGCAGGTTGGATTTTCTAATGGCAATTGCTATCATCCTTCTTCTTCTTTTTCCTTTTCCTCTTTCTCTCTTTTCTACAAGAAATCGAGGTAAAAATAGACACTTGTAGTTATTTCCTTTGGAAGCATTTGAATATGTTGGTGTTATGATAAGTTGTCTCATATCGGTTAGAATATGAACTTTGAATTGTCTCACATCGGCTATTATATGAACTTTGAACTCATATATATGGAACTGGGCAAATCTAAACTGTTGATCTAACTTTAGGGATTAGATAGGCCAAGCCCATATTTGACATTTGGTTTATTTGTTTCGATAATGTCATTTACCTCGCACCAAGTATGAGTTTCTTAATCTTCATATTCTTCGCAGCTTATGGATCGTTCAGCCTCGTGGAAGTATTTACAGACAAACTTATTTCTTGGTATGATATTTCACTTCACTTGTTTTTGTTTCATGATTCTAGAAATCGATCTTGAACCATATAATTCCACGTCTCTTTTATGTTTGTTCATCCATTTTAATGTTCAAAATCATTTAGCAACACCATTCATTGTCCTTGGAATTAGCTCTACATATTGAGTTGTTCATGAGAAATTACATTGCTTGCTTGTGGTGGACAAGATGCATCATAGATATGTTACACTCAAGGGTATGATATGTATGTACGCGTGTATTCAGTATATTAATCCGAATGATTAATCAGGTTTCCGTTGTATTATCACGTGAAGTTCGCGTTCCTTGTTTGGCTTCAACTGCCTACTGTCGAGGTACCTTCCCAATCCGGAACAAATGCTTCGTACATAGTTTCTATATTGGTTGTATACTATCGTTGTCGGATGGATCATATGAATACTTGCAACAGGGAGCGAAGCAAATATATGACAACCACCTCCGACCATTCCTAATACGGCACCAAGCTCGAGTGGATCGATTGATAGATGCTACATACGAGGAAATGGTATGTTCATAAGAGAACTCTTAGCGCCTCACTAACTATTAGATTCCAAGTCTTATTTCAATTACTCGCAGGTCAAAATCGTTAGCGCGCACCAAGGAGAAATCCAGTTTGCTAGAGCTATGTTCATCAAAATCATGGAATCAGGTAATTTCGATGAAATGACATTAACCCTTTTATGCTTTTTTGCCGATGTGTAATTGAACTGAGAATTTTTTTTACTCCAATCTTTTGAACAGTCAGGGGTAGTAGAAGTAATCTGCCAAATCAATCGCAACCACAAGGACAAATCTCAAACCAAAGCAGTGCACCACAGACTGCAACAAATTCAGATTCAGAAGACGAACACGAAGATTGATATTACGGTAAAACATAGTCAAATAGAAATCTAGCTTCTCGGGTGGTCACTAATCCTTAATCATAAAAGAGTTTCGTGTTTTCCGTAAATCTACATCTACAATATAATGGGTCAATGAGTGTATAGTGTGGAACATAGAAGAATAAGACTAGTTGTGAAAATGTTATACTTATACCCCAAAGATGAAAGCTCCCATCAATGTTGCTATTGTTAACTTTATCTGTTGTCATCCTTAGTACCATTACCAGACATGGAAGTCAGTTCTAGATTAGCTACAGCTTCTGGTCCACACAATCTGGTCAATTCATCCTGTAATAAACGACAGAACCTGTTAAGTATAACCTTCTACGAGGTTCTTGTCTTGCATTGAGTTTAGTTATACCTTAATTGAGTTATTCTCTGTCTTAAGTTTTTCACATTCCTCAGATAGTCTTTGAAGCTCTTCTCTCAGTCCATGGTTTTCATTAGTCAAGCCCTCTACTCTCTGTTGAAGCTGTTCGCACTCCGCCTGTTTGATTGATGTCGGTAATTGCTACGGAAATTGACATTAAACGAATAACGTAAGATAGATAGAAAGAAATATATACCTGCTTTCGTAATCTTGATCTCCTTGCAGATTCGCGGTTAGATTGCTTCCTTTTCTGCCGCTTAAGTTCTCGTTCATCCTACGAGTCAAACTCAGGTTTTAGATCAGAAAGGAATTACCATTTCCTTTGGTTGGCCAATCCGGGTTACCCGCATCGACCCGAATAACCCGAATTGTTTGGAATATGGATTACTCTAAAAACCCATTTCAGAACCCGTTTGGATTCGGGTCAGTCCGATTCGGGTTCGGGTTGAACCCGAGCAATCCAAACCACCCAATTTAAAAAATAAAAAATAAAAAAATATAATTTAATTTTTTTAAAGGTGATATAAACACTAAAAAATTTTAGTATATTTTCTTTTATATATATTTGATATTTTTATATTAAAAAACGAATTATCTAAAAGATTCTAAAACCAAATAACCCTAAATTATGTATAATACCCGAAAAACCCGAACCCGAACAACCCGAATAACCCAAACTGCCCGAAAAAACCAAATATCCAAATGTAATTCAGGTTATTTCGGATCCAATGTTTTTGAACCCGAACAACCCGAACCCGAATCGAACCTGGACCGAAAATATTTGGATTCAATACGGGTCCAAATTTTCAAAACCCGAGGAATCCGAATCCGGATCGAAACCCGAGGAACACGAAACCGAACCCGGATTGGCCACCCCTAATTTCCTTGATAAGCTCGGGTTTTAGATTCATACTATCCAACGCCTAAATACCTGTGCAGGAACCATGGCACTGGAAATCTTTGTAGCTCCTCCAGGAGCTGATGACCATAAATCCATTCCCATATTCAGATTCGCGGCTGGGACTACTGGCTTCATGGGCATTGAACCTTGGACTGTACCGATAGTTTTATTCACTGTCAAGGATCGCGAAACCACATAAACCATATGTAGGTTCTAAATGAAAAGCCTACCATCTGCCAGCATCTGTTTGAAGCTTCCTTTTTTACTCGAAACTTGCTCCTACAGATCCACGAATTCAAATCAGAAAAATTTCGTAAATGGTTTATGTTTTCATTTTGCCATAAAAACCGATTCGATAGTTATCACTACCTGTTGATTGACATTCTCATTGTTTCTGTCAGATGAACCTTCGGTTGCACTTTCATCACTAATAAGAAGGATTCATAAGCAACTTGAATTCAACAAACGAAAGGTAATGAACGATTGCTAATTCGAAATACCTTTGGGACGAATGATCATTGCCTGAACCAGAACCCGCTTTTTCAGTTCCGTCACCCTTTCCTTTTGAATTCCCCTTCGATTTCTTTGCAGAAGCTTCGTCCTTTACACTTTCTGTGATGGCCGGCGCAGAATTTGGAGCCTACAACAGCACAATCCGAACCATAATTGAGCAAAATAATTGGATTTTGGAAATGTAACATTGATCATGTTGTGGGATTACAATTACCATAGTCATAGCAGGATGGGCATAGACTCCTCCTGGAGGATACATTGTTGGGTACGGAACTGGCGTCCCATAAGGTGGCATCATAGGATGCTGAAATTATCGATAAAAGGTGAATAAAAGTAACTATTTACTGCCCTCAAATTCGGTAAAACAGCTCTCGAATGTTAAAGCTCAACCTTTTTGTACCGTTTTACCGAATTTGAGGGCAGTCCAAAAGGAACTATGATGAAAAAAGGTAAAGCTCAACTTTGTTACCCAAAGAATAACATCCTTTGTTCTAATTAAACCTGGTCATTTCGGTTTTCGATTCGGATTTCGATTTGGATATAACGGATTATTCGGATTTTTAAAAACAATAACTAAATAATAACTGAATTTAAATCGGTTCGATTCGATTGTACAACGGTTCGGTTCGATTATATCAATAAAATATTGTAATCAAAGTAAAACGCGAACTCTAATTTATTCGGTTATTATTCGATTATTTCGATTTTACCAAATATTTTATCATATAAAATTACAAATAAATGATATTATTCAGAATATTTTAGAAAATTCATATATTTAAAAAAATATAACATGATATATTATTATTATTTAAATTTGATATTTAATCTTAATTATTAATTATATTAGATAAATATTCATTTGATAAATATCATTTATTTATATACTTTTTATATTTTTATGTAACCAAATGGTTATCCATAGTTATTCGGTTAATAACCGGACCAAACCAAATATTTTTGGCTTTTTAACGTTCATATTCGATCGATTATTTTATCTACAACCAAACCGAACCGAATGACCATAATTCGGTTCAGTTTGATTCGGTTGTATATTACCGAACCGAAATGTTCACCCCTAATTCTAATAGAACTATGATAAGAATGATGAGTCTTTCAGCATTTTAAAGGGTATAAAAACTACCTGTGCACCCCACATGTACGGATGAGGACTTGGAGATGCGGCTGACGATGGGAAAAAATGAGTTGGAGTACCTCCAGCACCATAATAAGCCTATTCAATTAACTCTTAGTAATCACATAATAATAATAATAATAATAATAATAATAATAATAATAATAATAATAATAATAATAATAATAATAATAATAATAATAATAATAATAATACCCACTTTCTTGACTAAGAAATTGTGACAAAAGTTAGCACGAACCTGCATTGAGCTTGACCAGTCTGGATATGGCGTGGAAGGTACATCCTGTACAGACAAAGTAAAACAATAGGATGTAAAAATTATTCCATGACCATGTTATTGGTTAGGGGTGACCATTCCGGATTATTCGGACCGACCCGAATCAGATCGACCCGAACAACCCGAATCATTTGGAATATGGATTACACTAACAACCCATTTCAGAACCCGTTTGGATTCAGATCAATCTGGTTCGAGTTGAACCCGACAAACCCAAACAACCTAATTTTGAAAAACAAAAATAAAAAATTAAATTAAATCTTTTAAAAAAGTTATGTAAACACTAAAACATACTATATTTTCTTATATATATATTTTTAATGTTATATTTGATATTTTAATTTTTGTTTTATATTAAAAATGAATTATCAAAAAAATTCTAAAACCGAATAATACCCGAAAAATCCGAACTGGAACAAACCGAATAAACCAAATTACCCGAAAAACCCAAATATCCACATATAATTCGGATTATTTCGTGTCCAATTCTTTTGAATCGAACATCCCGAATCCGAACCGAACCCGAATCCGAACCGAACCCGAACTGAAAACATTCGGTTTCAATTCGAGTCCATTTTTTCATAACACGAGAACACGAACCTGAAAGAACATGAACCCGGATTGGCCATCCCTAATATTGGTACATTTATATCCCTAAAACAAGGCCAAACCTGAGTTGAAGATGTTGATTTCAAAGGCTTAGAAGGCATGCTTTCCTCGCGTGTACCCATTCTGAAATAATCAAAACAATACTGAAATTGGATGAGTATCACCCAACACATCCAACAGAATAAAGACAACATATAGTAATAAAGGAAAGAGAGACATGACAATGTACATAAGATGTAATCAAAATCAAGCACCGTATGTCGTTTATGGTAAATTCTAAATCAAAATCCTTAAACGATAATGCTTCCAGATTCGGTATATAAGCATCAGTACTCAAAATTCAAAAACATCTACATCTGCAATCACCAAAATTTCAAATCTGCAGCGAAATTTTGACAAGGAATCACTATCAAAACTAAAACTAACAGTAAAATTTCAAATCTGCAGCGAAATTCCGACCAAAATTTCAAATCTCAACTAGTGAATTCATTCTCGAACTGACAATATGCAATCCATACATGGAATTATACATATGTGTATATGAGGCTGAGTGTAAATGCGGGAATCGAGACAGACCAGATTTCGTGATATGAGGTGGAAGTCCAGCTAGGATGCGACAAAGATACAGAGAGACAAAAAACCTAAGACACGTCCGCTTCCACTTTGGTAGATCGGACGGCTCATAAAATTCCGTCGTGGATCTAGAAAAAACAGAAGACACAAAGCTTCCCGGTAGTCTTTCTTCGACCGGATTCTCACAGGTCTCCAAACAGATCTGTCGGAAATCAAGGAGGAAAAATGGATGTTCAATGAAGAGAGAGAGAGAGAGATAGAGAGAGATTTTCTGCGATCTGGTGTGGCGAAGTACGATAGGAGAGAGAGAGTAAAAGTTTTGGGGATTTAGGGTTTGGAGGGGTGACACGTGCGAGGAGAGAGATCCAGCTGTACACGTGTTACTGGATAAGGTTTTGCCATGGCAGCTTCTGTTGGTATGACTCATCTCTCTCTAACACACGTGTTTATTAAAAAATAAATAATTATAATTATGACTCATTTCGCTTACAATTTACCTTCTAAACTTCTTTCCAAAATACCCTTATAAATACTAAAATTAGTAAATTGTTCTGGTACGATTATACAATTCTGTACGACCATATGATTTGTAATATTCATGTGATCATGTATGACTATGCCACCTGTGAGATCTATATGATCCTATGTGATCATGCGACCCTCTCATATCCATGTACTACTAGAAAATTGAAAATTAGGGACGGAATTTAGGGACCGACATTTCCGTCCCTAAATTTAGAAACGGATTATACACGGATTATGGACGAAAAATGAAATCCGTCACTAATCTGTCCCCAAATTTGGGTTCCGAAGAGTCGTGCCTAATCCGTTTCTACGGTTTAGGGACGATTTTTCGGAAAATTACTCTCTTAGTCCCTAATCCGTTCCTAATCCGTGTATAAATAATCTATTTAACCCCTCAACCATTTATCCGTTTTTCATAAGCTACTTTCATATTTTTTACCCCATAACTTCTATAGTGTTTGCGATATAATGGCATCTTCATCAAGATCGAACATTTTCGATTCTAGACAATGGATGTACAGAAGAATTGATCCAGAATCTCAAAGCGTATCGAAGGAGTTATAGAAGGCGTCACACAGTTTATGACAATGGTGACGAATCAACAAGTTTACAAAGAAACGGGTACGTTGGTTTGTCCATGTGTCAAATGCAAGAATGAAAAATTTGTTAATGAGAGAACTGTTTGGAAGCATATTTATTTAAGAGGATTTACCCCGAATTATTTCATATGGTTATGTCACTTCTCAAGATGTAGAAATGAACCTTTATGTGGAAATGGTGCAAAATGTATTCCGTGAAAGAAACGAAAATATTGAAGAAGATCCGAATGAAGAAGCAAAAAGTTTTTTTGAAATGCTAGAAAGTGCTAGGAATCCAGTTTATGATGGTTGTAGGAGTGGTTTATCACAGTTATCTTTGTCTGCACGTTTGATGAATTTGAAGACTGAAAATAATTTTTCTTAGAATTGTGGATTCGATATTGCAATTAGTAAGAGATTATTTGCCAGAAGATAATAATGCAGTAGACTCCTATTATGAGACAAAGAAGATGATGTGATCTTTGGGTTTATTGCCATATCAAAAGATTGATGTTTGTCAAGACAATTGCATGATTTTTTGGAGAGAGACATCGGAGATGAGTAATTGTCTATTTTGTGGAAAAGATCGGTTTTATTTAACAAAGAATGGAAAATCGGTTCCATATCGTCGTATGTGGTACTTACCAATTACAGACAGATTAAAAAGATTGTATCAATCTGTGGAGACCACAAGCGCCATGAGATGGCATGCTGAGCATTCAAGTCGTGAAGGAGAGATGTGTCATCCCTCAGATGGTGAGGCGTGGAAACACTTTAACAAGGTATACCTTGATTTTACGGCTGAGAGTCGAAATGTCTATTTAGGCCTTTGTACCGATGGTTTTAATACATTTGGGATGTCTTGAAAGAATTATTCATTGTGGCCAGTTATAGTGACACCTTACAACTTACCACCGGATATGTGCATGAAACGGGAATTTTTGTTTTTAACAATAATGATTCTCGGGCCTAATCATCCGAAAAGAAGTTTGGATATATTTCTTCAACCACTTATTGAAGAATTAAAAGAATTATGGAATGGAGTTCAAGCATACGATGTCTCGAGGAGACAAAATTTTATGTTACGAGGTGCTCTCATGTGGACAATAAGTGATTTTCCAACTTATAGTATGTTATCTGGATGGACAACGCATGGTCGATTGGCTTGTCCATATTGCATGGAAGAAACAGATGCTTTTCAGTTGAAACATGGAAGAAAGAAGAGTTGGTTTGATTGTCATCATCGTTTTCTTCCTGTTGATGATGCATTACGGCGCAACAAGAGAAATTTCAAAAGGAATGTAGTTGTGCGGAAATCTCCTCCTCCAGTTTTGACCGGCAAAGAGATTTTGTATGAACGACTTCTTGCTTTGGGTATTCCGAGGAGTATAGATTGCGGAGGGAACAATCATCCGAGAATTGGTGGTTATGGAATTACTCATAACTGGTACAAGAAGAGCATATTTTGGGATTTACCGTATTGGAAAAATCTGAAACTTCGCCACAATCTTGATGTGATGCACATAGAGAAGAATTTTTTTGATAACATCATCAATACAGTACTGAATGTCACGGGGAAGACAAAAGACAATATTAAATCACGCAAAGATCTAGAAGAATATTGCTCACGAAGGGAGTTACATATAGGTGATGACGGTAAAGCGCCAGTCCCGATATTCAGATTGTCAAATGAAACGAAATATAAATTGTTGAAGTGGTTGAAAGAAGATGTGAAATTCCCCGATGGCTATGCGTCTAACATTGGAAGGTGCGTTGACATTCAAGGAAGAAAGTTATTAGGGATGAAAAGTCACGATTGTCATGTATTCATGCAAAGACTTCTTCCGATATGTTTTTCTGAATTGATGGACAAACATGCACACGAAGCAATTGGAGGTATGTGGTTGATTTTATATTAATATGTAGTGTGAATATTTGTTAAATACACTAATAATACTTTAATGTTACAGGTATTGGCCTATTCTTCCGAGATTTATGTTCGAGAAATCTGAGTATGGATGTAGTTCGTCGACTGCAAAATAACATAGTTACTGTACTATGTAATTTGGAGAAGATTTTTCCACCATCATTCTTCGATGTTATGGAGCACTTGACAGTTCATTTACCGCACGAAGCCGCACTAGGAGGTCCAGTTCAATTTCGTTGGATGTATCCGTTCGAGCGATTTATGTTTCATCTGAAGAAAAAAACCAAACAAAAAGCTCGACCGGAGGGTTCAATTGTTGAACAATACGTCAATGAGGAAATATCGTTCTTTACTTCATACTACTTCGAGCCACATGTTCAAACGCGGAGTAGAAATCCAGACAGATATTTTGATGGTGGTGTGGCGTATTCATATCCAGTACCAGATGTTCCGGACATATTTTGCGGAATTGGTCGAGCTGCTGGTAAGGCGAAAGATATATGGTTATCACAACGAGATCTTCATATCGCACATACATATGTTTTATTGAACTGCGAATATCTACAGCCTTTTGAAAGGTAAAATCTCATAATTAACTATGGTTATCACAATGACAATTTTGTTTATTGTTATAATATTTGTAGAATTTTGTTTCTTTTTATAGGACATTTGAGGATATATTGAAGAATACATATACGAACATTGATGATTCTCAGCTCCAAGAACTTAAAGAAAAAGATTTCTCGACATGGATGCGACAATATGTAAGTAATGAAATTTTACATAAATAACTTTTATAATATTCTGACGATGTGTATATGTACTGCAGGTTGAGATGGGCAATCACCCGTTGTGGCTACGAGATCTTGTCAAAGGACCGATTGTGAAAGTTATGAGTTGGCCTATGTATTTTACACGTGGTTATAATTTTCACACTTACGATCATGATGTTTCGGACATATTTTGCGGAATTGGTCGAGCTGCTGGTAAGGCGAAAGATATATGGTTATCACAACGAGATCTTCATATCGCACATACATATGTTTTATTGAACTGCGAATGTCTACAGCCTTTTGAAAGGTAAAATCTCATAATTAACTATGGTTATCACAATGACAATTTTGTTTATTGTTGTAATATTTATAGAATTTTTTCTTTTTACAGGACATTTGAGGATATATTGAAGAATACATATACGAACATTGATGATTCTCAACTCCAAGAACTTAAAGAAAAAGATTTCTCGACATGGATCAGACAATATGTAAGTAATGAAATTTTACATAAATATTTATAATATTCTGACAATGTGTCTAAGTTTGTACATATGTACTGCAGGTTGAGATGGGCAATCACCCGTTGTGGCTACGAGATCTTGTCAAAGGACCGATTGTGAAAGTTATGAGTTGGCCTATGTATTTTACACGTGGTTATAATTTTCACACTTACGATCATGGGAAATTGAAGTCGACGATGAATTATGGTGTATGTGTGAAAGGTGAAAGCTATTGTGCATCGGTCGATGAACCAGATTTTTATGGGATTTTAAAGGAAATTTTGCAATTGGAATATCCAGGTATAGAAAACAAGTTTAAAACAATGTTATCCTTATACCACATATGTCATTTTGAATATTGACTCAGATTTTGATATTTTTTGTAGGTTATGTCGATTTAAAAGTGATGTCATTTCGATGTGATTGGTTCGATCCACTAATCGGTCGCGGAACAAGAGTAAACAAACTAGGCGTTGTAGAAGTTAACTCCACATGAAGATATGCAAAATACGAGCCTTTTATTCTTGCGTCACAAGCTGATCAAATTTGTTACGTTTTCTATCCGTATATTAGAAGATCTTGGTTGGCGTGTGTCGCAATGAAGATACTTCCGAGGGGCAAATTTATCGACAACACAGAACAACAACAATTGCCAATGCAACAACAAATGACCGAGATTATTGCTATTGACGATGTACACGTTGAAGAACTTACGCACGGTGAAATGGAGGAACTCGAAAGAAATGAAGATGATATTCATGAAGATATAGAAGATGTAGAATTTGAATCAGATACGGAAGATTCGACGGAACAATTGTGTGACTCTAATGATGAATCATGTTAAAACGTTTACGAATTGTTTTTCATATACTTTTTAATGATTGTTTCTATTAGGTCAATGATTATATGTTTACGAATTGTTTCTCAATACGTTTTTTGATGATTATCGTCCCGATCCCGTTCTATCGTCCCGATCTCGTTCTATCGTCCCGATCTCGTTCTATCGTCCCGATCCCGTTCTATCGTCTCGGGCTCAGTCCCCGGTCAATCGTCCCAATCCCGATC
>CM071874.1:1090895-1109506 GCA_036759665.1 Gynandropsis gynandra | reverse complement strand
AAGTTGTGCGCCAGCGATGGTGGCGCACTTTTGTGGTAAGTTTTTTTAATTATATTTCAATTTTATAATTACATATATATATTTGAAAACTACTAATAATATAACATTGTTGGCAGCGTTCATACAGATGGCGCCGAATTCATACAACGCGCATCTTCACTGCATGGGTGCGCGACATGCAGATTCAGATTCGCATCATGATGAATGGTGCAAAGCGGAACTACTACGCCAACAACAGCAGACCGAATTGGGCAACCGAAACGGTCTTCAACAAATTGATTGAGCATTGGGAGTCCGCGGCATTCAAGGCCAAGAGCGAGAAGGCAAAAAAAATCGCTACGGTGAGAAGGTTCACGGAGATGGTCCCCATCGCCATACTTCGGGATCAAAATCTTTCGCGAAAAGAAAAAAACAATTGGTAAATTTTAAATTATTTATATTTTTTATTTATTTACATATTTATCTAACAAAAATTTTTATATTGTAGACGCAACGGATGGGAAGAGAACCGACTCTTCTTGAAGTGGTATTAGAAACCCACGCAAAGAAGAAGTCGGTTGTCGGGGAAGAGGCCGACGAACCGGAACTCGTCGATCCTCGAGCGGTCCAAACCGTGAGAGCTGTGACGGAGAAGATCACACAGCAATCTCAGGCTCGCGGTTCAAGCCCCGACGACCTCAGTCCTTTACAAAAGGACCAAATTTATTTAGAGGTAAGAAGTTATTATTTTGTTTCTAAATTATTAATCAAATATTGTTAAATTTTCTAGCGTTACTTTTATTTGTTTTGTAGTCGGTGAAACCGTATAAGGGACGTCTGTACGGTCTCGGAGCGCTTCAAAAGGACATACTTGAGGACGTCACGTCGGTACCTCCATCGGTGCAAGAGAGTTTTTCTCAACAACGGCGGATCGAAGATCTCGAATCACAACTTCGAGAACATCGAGCTCAAATGGCGCAACAATCATCTAAAATACAACATTTGGAGAGCGTCATTGAGTTGTTGTCGGGCCAGGTGAGGGGATCAACACCGCAGCAAGAACCGGGGCTCGATTCGGATGCAACTCCGTCTCGAGGTGGTGGTGGTGGTGATGGTGGGGATGATAACGACGCAACCGACCTAAACGATATGTAATAGGAAATAGTTTTAATTTTGGTGTTTTGTAATATAATTTCAATATTTTTATTAAAAACATTTTAGTTTTAATTTTTTTTTATTTTTTTTAAGTTCCAACGGGCATCTGTTGAAACTTGTAACGGTCATCCGTTGCACTGGATTTCCCGCCAAATCGTTTCCACAAGTTTGCAACGGACATCCGTTGGCATTTCCAACAGGTTTCCGTTGAAAATGTTTTCGCGCCAAATCTTTCCCGCCAGTTTGCAACGGTCGTCCGTTGCCAGTTCCCGCGCACATGGCAACGGAAGTCCGTTGCAAAAATGATTTTCCCCGCCTAATTTTGCAACGGACAGCCGTTGCTTTCCAACGGCCGTCCGTTGAATCATTGCAATGGTCATCCGTCACAACCTTTTCCAACGGGCGTCCGTTACTGTATTACCAATGGCGTTTTCTGTTGCCATTCCGTTACAAATTTGTAACGGATATTATCCGTTGGAACGCCGTCACGAATTGCAATAGATCATCATTTGCAACGAACTTTTCGCAACGGACGGAAATCCATTGGTGTCCGTTGGAAACGGCTGTTTCCAATGGATTTTGGGCGCTTTCCAATGGATATGTCCGTTGGAAAGCGCCTGTTTTTTTGTAGTGTAATCCGTGTAAGAATTCTTGCGTAATCTCTTTGGTTACATGATCTTTTCTGCTATACATCCACTCCTTTGATCTATATATATTTCGATTTGAAGACGACGACATTTTTTCGAAAATGTTTTGGTTATTGATGGTTTGATGCACTTTTTGGTAAGATCTAAATAGTTTATATTTCAACGGACATCCGTTGCAAGTTTTAACGGATCGCCGTTGTAGGTTCACGTGAAATTATTTAAACCGGTGCCCTCGAAATTCACAAAAGCAACGGTTATCCGTTGCGATTTCTAACGGCCATTCGTTACAAATTGCAACGGACAACCGTTGGATCGATTTCTAACAGAACTGCCAACGGACTTTCTAACTGAGGTTATCCGTTACAAATCCGTTGCAAATTGTAACGGATTTGTAATGGATTTTTGCCCGTTGCAATATCTCGTCATCCGTTGCAATCTGTTGGTTTTGCGTTCCAATGGACGGATCCGTTGCTCCGTCTGTTGGAAAGCCCGTGTTTTTTTGTAGTGTAAATGAAGGCACCGCCGATAGATCCGGTGATCCCAGAGATAACGAAAGCGGATCTGGAAGACTTTCTGTTTGGTTTTCCCACGAGGTATGGATGCATGGCTGCGCAAATGAATCCTTTCTTCGATTCAACGGGGCAATTATGGAGGGAGCAGACACTCGCCGGAAAACCTGCCGGGTTCCTTGTTTCATTGTTATTGTTCTGTTGGAACAATCCTTTATTCTGTAACAATATAATATGATAAACAATGAAATAGAAATGAAAACAAATTATTATAAATACCAACGTTTGATCGAGGCCTGCAAGCAGTGTCCTAAGACAGAATTTGTTTCTGTCTAGAGGATTCAACGATCACAGAATAGCCTTCTGCTGAATCTATTTTGTATGTTTGTTTTTTATCAGAAGAGATCAGAACGATGAGATGTTCGTTTCTTCAATGGTAAGTCTCTATTTATAGAGCACATATGAGCCAAAATTCGGTTAAAATTGAACAGTCATGATTGTTTATAAGGTTGTGACTGTTGATGGAATTGTTGTGTCTCTTCAGTTCAAACTCAAAGGTTGTGTCTCTTCGTTCAATAGTTGCATATGTTCAGTTCAAACTCAAAGGTTGTTACTGTTCATAATCTGAAAATATTAAAAAATTAAACTCAAGTTTGAAAAGTAAATTCGATTTAATCAAAGACCCTAAGAGCCCCAAGGCTCAAGGCCCTATCTTTGACATTTAATATGTGTTAAATGTCCACAAGCCTTTTTACATGCCCATTCCAAAACCCATCACCAAGCCCATGTCATGATTCAAATGGCTAAGATGAGAAAGCATTAATATAGTGTATCAATTACTTTCCATTTTCCAATATGGCACTATGACCCTTCACATTCCCTTCTCATTTTCTATCACTTTCTTGTGAAGCTTAAGTAGGTATAAATTGGGGAAAATTATTCATCTTATCAGAATTACAACTTTGATATGAATGTGAGTGGCTCTGTGCAATAACTGCAGCTTTATGGCTGTTCTTTAGCTTAGATTTAGGTGGTAAAAGAGTTCAGGGTTAGCACTTCAGTCTTTAGATTTTTTGTGTTGAACATTGTGGAGATTGGTGATGGATTTCAGGGGGGAGATTACATTTTCAGGGGGAGATTTTACTGTGGCAACGAATTTTACTATGAACTATGTAGACAAAGATGCTGGTTGTTCATATTGTGGCTTGTAAAACCATTCAGTTTGATGGATTCTTTGTATATTATAGTTCACGAATTCATTGAATGGATTATTGTCTGGTCAATCTGCATGTGTATCGGGAGGGCTGTTGCTTTTAAATTAATGTGATTAGATCGTAGGCAAGCAGGATAGTTATAGACAGTGTTTCATCATTCAAACAAGATGATTAGAAGGGAATATTTACTACAAAATATAAATTGATCATTTGTAGGATTAGATTCTCATCCATTCTTCGGATGGAATAGATTCTAAGTACCTTGAGTACTTAACATGGTGGATATTAGAAATTTGTATACAAAATATTACTGAGAACATTTCTAAAGATATTCCTAACCTCCTTTATGAAGGAATGCATCTAGTTATAGCTGTATAATGGCATTCTTCAATGCCATTTGCTAGTTTTTGTCATTCGCAAAAAATTTCAATCTTTGAATGCTAATACTGCCTCATGTAATGAATTGGCATCATGATTCAACAAGCTTGAGTGACATATGCTTGTTTGTCATAAAGTGTGGTGGCTCTGAATATATCAACAATTTAGGGTTTAACTCGTGGAAACGCAGTGTTTGCGCTTGCGTTTAGCGGTATTCTGTCAACGATTGGCGGGGTTTTGTTTCATTTTGTCTGAATGGTGGAATCGCTGCGTTTGCATGCGACTGCGATTAGAAGTGAATGGTAGAAAACTGTTGTGATTGCGTTTTGAACAAAATTATCAAAATTATTAAGAAAATAGTTTATTTAATTTTTAGTGTATTTTTTAACTATAATTTTCAAATATCTGAAATAAATTTAAAAATTTAAAAATTTTAAAAATATTTAAATATACAATACATATATATATATATATATGCATATATATATTTACATTAATATAAATTATAATAGAAAGAGATAGATAATTTTATTAACGAAGGTTTTGTGGTAAATTTGTTCAAAATGCACCAAAAAGCAAACGTAATGCAACATAATTTTAGATTTTTAAAATATGCATTTCGGTACGTTTTCAGGTGACTGTGAATCCATCAATCGGTTTTAATGTCGTTCGGAGTCGTTAGAAAACGCAGTCGCGCATTTGCGTTTATCTGCGACTCAATCAGTTAGGTCCTTGGTCCTTTTTGCCAGTGTCATTATGCATCATATTGCTTTATTTGTTAAGCGTGACCCTCGAAGAGTAATGTCGTTTGGTGCAGTTGGACAACAATAACGCAGTTGGCACACCATGGGATGCACCTTTGGGGCTGAAATATTCAGGATGGACTCAATCAGAGGAGGCTCTCCATATAGTGCTGGAGTCTACGCAGGTCATGGCACAAGACAGCCTACTGAAATAGAGCTTAATCTCGCAGAGCATCAAGGAAAATACATGGCTGTAGTCGTCAAGAGAATGGCACAGCCTTAACCTTCGTTTTCTCGTAATCGTTACAACATAACAATTTGAAATCTCGATGGATTCGTTCGATCGATCAATTGATCTAAAATTGTTCTTTTGGGTGTCTATTGTCTCAGCATTGTGGTCCGGGCCGTGGCTTGCTTCATGGGACAGGCTAATTCAATGAAAGGGTTCTTCGTGGTTTTTGTTCTGTTATGAGTCTCAAATTATTTTATTTTTATCCAAATAAGAAAAACAAAGATCTTTATTATGGATTTTTTTTACTTTGTTGTAAAGATTTGGTTTGTTCATGATTGGAGTGGATTCAATTCACATTTTATTGAAATTATTTGAAGGAATAAATAATTATTTTCATAATTGTGTTTAACTTATGTTTAATTAATGGGTTATTATTAACACTTGAAAGTTAAATGTAAATGTTTAATTAATGGATTATTATTAACATTTAAAAGTTAAATGTTAAACATTAATTCAAGTTATTAAATGTGTAACAACACCATATGATTTCTATACGTTTAAAGTCAATCATAAAACGTGTATATCGCAATCGAAAACTATCAATTTATTCAAATAAAAACGAATCAATATTTGATATGATATTTAAATTTAACTAATTTCAAAATTAATTTAAAAAGTTAATATTGTCAAATTCAACATATAAAATTCCGTATAATTTTTATCTAAAAAACGTGGGACAACAAATAATAGCATATATTAATAAAACAAAACGTCTATATAATGCGAATAAAATTGTATTTAGGATTGCGTTGTGGTTGCATCAAAAGCATAAACATTTAAAGCATTAAAGTTGTATATTTGCAAAATTAGGGCATCGAGCTTCATGTGCTGTTCTTTCCCTTCTTCCACATCCATCACTTTCTTCACCATTTCCGCTATCACTTCCCTCTTCACCGTCCCATCTCCCTTTCCTCTCACTGCAATCTTCCATTCCTCTGCCACCATCCATGCGTTCATCCTTTGCTCTGAATGTAAAGGCCATGCTATCATTGGCACACCGTTCATTATACTCTCTAGAATTGAGTTCCATCCACAGTGTGACACAAATCCTCCTGTTGAAGGGTGGGCCAGGATCTCCTCTTGTGGTGCCCACGTTAAGACCACCCGTCCTGTCTTCTTCGTCCTTTCAAGGAACCCATCAGGTAGGAAATCCAAAAATGGAGTCTTGTTCTTGGTTGTGTTAAACATGGACGCTGATGGATCGTTTTCGGCCGGCGGCCTGACAACCCAAACAAATCTTTGGCCGCTTAGTTCCAAGCCCCAAGCGAGTTCGATTGTTTGGTCGGACGAAAGTGACCCACCACTTCCGAATGAGACATAAACTACAGATTCCTTAGGCTGTAAATCAAGCCAATCCAATATCTCATGCTTTAAACCCGGGTTAACCGACCTAACCAGTGGTCCAATTGGGTAGATCGGGACTCCTCTCATGGCTTGACCCAAATTCTTCGGGTTCAAGAATGATTCAATTGTCACAGGCTCTAGTTCACGCCACGTGTTCACGAAGACACCATTTGCAGTTAACATCTCAGTTCCCATGCGTAAGCACTCCATGAGATCTTGGATGTTGCTTGGATCTTGAACCGGGTCAAGCTGAACCGGGGTACAACCCGGTATAAGCAATGGTTTATGGGTACTCACATGGTTATATAACGTAGCCTTATCAACACTAGACATATAGACCAAAAGCCCTAGAAACCACGCACTCGTGGTAACAAGAACGTAGTTTCTATTAATCTCAAGCTCTCGAGCCGCGGCCAAAGCTTCTACGGCCATCAAGTCAGCAACGAAAACATTAGGTCGCGGCTTCAAATCCATAAGAGCTGACCTAATCTTTGGCAATGCCTTTCGCATCATTGTTGCAACTTTATTTATAACCGAACCAGTGAGATCTTGTTCAGGAACATCTAGAGAGATAAACTTGATTATCAAATTAGGGTTTTCAGACATTGAATTTCCAAGTTGGTATTCCGAACCAACAAGGAAGACAGTGATACGGTCAAAGCCATGGTGCATCAGAAGGTGTTCGCCGAGTGCTATGATGGGTACGGCGTGACCCATACCGGGACTGGACACTAGGGCTCCGTGAAGATCCATTGTTCAAAAGGTTTTAGAGTTTTGGATTTTTTTCTTTTACTATTTTGCATGCATGGATAGACATATTTATAAACTTATTCTATTAAAAAAACGATTTTGCATGGGAGTTACCTAAATGGACGTGAATTTATTGCCAATTAGACATAAACGCATCTAAAATAATATAACAAAAAAATGATTGTTACTAGTTTTAATTTGTAACACATTGGGTCATTATTACAATGACTACGTAACACCCCAACAGTTTGTAAACGTTGAATTAGAAAATGATTGTTACAAATTAAAAAAATCTAACACTCACAATAAAAGATCATAATTATAATGATTATATAACACCTTGTTTTTGTAAAGTAGAACGAAATTTACATACATTTGAGATTTAAAAAAACATTTATATTTTTTTTTAATTTTTAAAAGAAATTTACTATTCTTATTAGTTTACTACTTTCCTTTGAATTCAAAATCAAAACTAATGGGAAAATTTTTCCGATATAAAGATTTTAATTTATGGTGAAAAATACATTTTGTATAATATAATCTCCCTCTTTCAACTAACCTCTATTGATTAAAAAATATAAAATATAAAATATGAATTTAGATGAATCTATTAACAAAACTCTTCTCGTGATATTTCAAATTTGATTTTAGAACATAAATATCACATTAACCAACATTTAAATATTTAAATTATAATTAAATAAATTCTGATAGCAATTTAAAAAATAAATTTTGATCTAATTAACATAAAAATTAATTTCAAAAATTAAAATTATTTAATATCACATATTTATATATAATTAACATTATTTAATATCATATATATTTATATATCTAAATTCATAATTTATAATCTAAATATATATATATATATATAACAATAAAATATAATAATAACATGTAAAGTATAATTAGAAAATACGAAATCTATAAACGTTTAATGAACATTAAATTAAAAATCAGAACTGCTTTGATAAAATGCCATGAGGTCATATCTGCAATTGGGTGGACGATTGATGAGAGACAAAATTAAATGACGCTATAGTTGTGTTTGTCTCTTCTTCCTTCTTCATTGTTTTGCGTGCTCGACGAAATTTGGTGATAATATTAAAAAATGTCTAAATGTAGACTCTCCTTTTTTTTTAATCAATCCGAATCGATAAACTAAGATAATTTTTTTTTAAATTTGTCACGACCCGAATGTATTATCTATTTGATGCGTTCGGATGAGCATAGGTTTGATTGATATTATCGTGCCTTTGTAAACGACTGCGACTAAAAACGATGATAGAAAATTGTTACGATTGCGTTTTGAACAAAATTATTAAGATAGATAATCATTAATAAACAAATTTATTTAATTTTTTTTATTTAGTGTATGTTTGTAATTTTAATTTTTAAATATTTAAAATAATTTTAAAAATTAAATACTTAAATATATAATAAACATGTATATATTTATAATTAATATAAATGATAATAGAAAGAGAACAAATAGAAATAATTAATATAAATGATAATAGAAAGAGAACAAATAGAAAAAAAAAACACAAGAGTATTTTGATAATTTTATTTTAAATATACTAAAATATGCATTTCCATGTATTTTCGAATGCAACTTCACTAATGGATTTTAATTCTCGCATCTATCAATGACTATAATGTGTTAGTAAAGACTTATAATACACCAAACTTGACTCAAGACTCGTACGGTAGACGCAAAGGTAAACTTGAAATATCTTCGAAAGAGCCATCGTGATCTGTCTTTCCAACCAACGTCATGCTATATATGACTAAGTCCACACCATTTATTGCCTACGTCATGATGACCTCATCACTAAATTTATTAAAAATATTGAGATTCTAATATAAATATAATAAGTATGTTCAAATTAACAAGCTCACTCTTCTCCATCGCAAATCTATGGATATTCACCCAAAACCTCACGCGCTTCTACTCGCCAGTCCCGGCATGGGCCACGTCATCCCGGTCCTTGAACTCGCCCATCGTCTCTCCTCTTCCCTCCACTTCCACGTCACCGTCTTTGTCGTCCCCTTAGGCGGAGCTTCATCATCCGCCGAATCCGACACCATAACCGCCGCCATAACATGTGGTACCTTCGAGATCACGGAACTACCTCCAGTCAACGTAGAAAACGCCGTAGAACCAGATGCAGCGCCGGTCACGAAGCTCGCGGTCACGATGCGTGAGATGAGACCCGCGGTTAGAGCCGCCGCGTTGGCTCTGAGGCCTAAACCGACGATCTTGATTGTCGATCTCTTCGGCACGGAGTTACTGGACGTGGCCAATGAGATTGAAATCACGGCGAAGTACGTCTTCATCGCGTCCCATGCGTCGTTCTTGGCACTCATGGTGTATTTGCCTGTTTTGGATAAGGAGGTGGAAGGAGAATACGTTGTTCCGGGACTCAGACCGGTTCGACCGGAAGAGGTGCTCGACCCGATGTTGGACCGGTCGAACAGACAGTACCGGGAATGTGTGCGAATCGGTTTGGAGATACCGACAAGCGATGGCATTCTCGTAAATACGTGGGAGGAGCTACAGAGAGAAACCCTAACGGCTCTTAACGGTGACGGAGAACTGGGCCGGATAATGAAAGTGCCAGTTTATCCAATTGGGCCCATAATAAGGCCCATAATAAAGCCCAATAATCCTACAAGACTTAATGGGCCGATCTTTGATTGGTTGGACCAACAACCAGAGAGGTCAGTGGTGTACGTGTGTTTAGGAAGTGGTGGAACGTTGTCGTTTCAACAGACGACAGAGATGGCGTTGGGCCTCGAGCTTAGCGGCCAACGGTTCATCTGGGTGCTCCGGCGACCCACCGTGATAGCCCGTGATAGGTCTTTCTTCACTGCCGGATCGGAAGGTGGAGACGAAGATGACGTGGCGAGTGAACTTCCCGAGGGTTTCGTGGACCGGACCCGTCAAATGGGCATCATCATCCCGGATTGGGCTACACAGATAGAGATCTTAAGGCACCGGTCGGTAGGTGGATTCTTATCACATTGTGGGTGGAACTCGACGTTGGAGAGTATGAGCAGTGGAGTGCCGATGGTGACGTGGCCATTGTACGCAGAGCAACGGATGAACGCGACAATGCTGACGGAGGAGCTTGGAATCGCGGTACGGCCGCGGAGGTTTCCAACGGCGGAGGAAGTGATCGGAAGGGAGGAGATAGCAGCGCTGTTGAAGAAGATGATGGATGATGATGAGATAAGGGACAAAGCTCGAAAGATAAAGCTCAGCTCGGAACGTGCATGGAGCCATGATGGATCATCTTGCAGTGCGCTCTTGGAATGGGCACAACAGTGCCGTCCTGTCAAATGAAATCAAAAGGGATATTTTATATATATAGAAATAAAGCGTGAAAAATGAGTTTTCTTTTTTTAAAGCGTAATTCGACAAAATCGTGATGCAAATGGACGACTTAATATTTTCCAAAGTAAACACAAGGAGAATGATAAAATAACAAATCTTAAACTCACTCGTCGCATACTGATCAGTAAAAAGATATGTTTTTATCATATCATTTCTTGATAATTTAATACCAAATTAATAGGCAAGATTGACTCGAAAACTGATTCGTGAATAATAGTCATGTTATAAATAAAAATATATTAACCATTTGTAAAATTCAGCCCAATCTAAATCGGACGGCACCATCGTAAAACCTTTCGCCTTTTGAAAATACTTCCACTTTATCCTTTTAATAATAATATACAATACTATATATATATATTCAAAATACTTCCACTTGTATATTATTGTTATTATCAAAACGAATAAACAGAATAATTTGTTGATTTCATTAATATATATATAGAGAGAGAGTGAAATCAACAAGTTATCTTAAACAGCGTGAAACTTTTAAACTACCACAAAAAGATAAAATTTAGAGTCTTTATTTTTCTCAATGTATTCCCTGCCATATATTCTCTATAATCAAATCATCCAAAAGTAATTCAATCGAATTCTAAACCCAATAATATGATATAAGTCTGAGGCTTTCCATATTTGAGTTGTGATTTGAAAAGAAAACAATTTGTCACCATTTAGATTGCATCAACCTCACAAACCTTTCTACCTTTTCCATGGCTTCACCTTCCGTTGGATATTCTGAGAGGGGAAAGATTGCATCAAAGGTATGTGAAAGGATTTACGTCATAACAAGTGGTACTTGGTTGAATATAAGAATGTGTTCTTGGTTGAAGTCGGTTCAACTCGACAGCTCGTTTTTTAAACGGCTAAAAAATGACCAGTTCGACTCGCTTAAATATGTTCCGAACTAATATTTATATATTTTATTTGGTTTGTAGAAAAAAAATATAATATTAATCTATTATAATTCTTTCAAATTAAATAATATACCTCAAACGAACTCAGCTAAACTGAGATTTTCTAGCTCGATTTGAAAACGAGCCGAACTGAACCAGCTCATTTTTTGCCGAACTCATGACGAATTGAGCCGAGATGAATCGAGTTAAACCAAACTAACTCATTTTACACCCCTAATACAAGAAGATGATTCATGTACACCACTCAACGATAATCGATTTCACAGAAGGGATCAGTATGCGAGGACGCATTGTCGAAGGGGCCTTCCTCCATGATGGCTATCCCATCCAACCTTTGCTGCTTCTGTATGTGATCCCTTTTTTACCAATGAGGATTATGAAACGTAAAAATGGCGTCCTGAAATCCTCACAGGCTTCATTCCAACATACAGTAAATACCCAACAAAGCATTTGCATCGTATCTAATTTGACAATTTAGAGGTCACAACAAATGTCTAAACCCACAAATGAAAAGTTGAAAATGTTTATAAGTCCACAATTGAGTTGATTTCTTCATTCTCTTTGTCAGATTCTCACGACCTCACTTCACTTGGTTCGGAACCAGGCAAAGGGTTTAAGCAGAATGTAATTCATGTCAATTTTACAGGCAAACAACGGGTGTTCTCGGCCCGTCTTGCTGGAGGCCGAGCAAGAGCAACTACATACAGCGAGGGAAAAAGGTTTGACCAACATACCCACCTGTCATAGCCCTCCTCACATTAGACTCAAACAGCCTCGGGTTATCCCTTAAAACTGCGGCTGCATCGTGATTCAGAGGATCCTCGTAATTGGGTTCCTATGTAGAAACAAAACTCGTCAATTTACCCAACAAATGCATGTAATATCATCCATCTGTTGTGCAGATTTCAGTTTAGCCTTTACCGTGAAAAGATGGTACAGTCCGTAGATAACAGTGTTTATGTTGAGAACGGGTTTCCAGTCTTCACGCAAGATGTTCAGGCAAACATTTCCTTCCAAATCGATATTGGGATGGTAAACCTACAAGGAATATGAATGAACAAACAAAAATGATTCAGAATTTAAGATTGAATGATGATGAAATGTGGAGCAAGAAAGAAATGTCTTGAAAATAATCACCTTGGTCTTGCATTTCACTTTTGGAGCTTCGTGTGGGTACACATGAGAGACTTGGAACGAGAAAACGAATGTACCGTTCCTATTATTTGAAATTGAACGAGTAAATTCCCCGAAAGTTTAGAGATTTATGAGCGAAAGAGCGGATATGAAGTTTTCCTTACTGGTAGTATCCTTCATCAGGCTTAATGGATACCTCAAAGTGCATCAAATCATCCTTTCCATTTGGAAAAGATATAGAACAAGACTTTGGTAGGTTCAATTCCGATATATCTGCACATATACGAATATAACACAAGAGATTTCAATATTCGCCCCACAAACGACACAAGACTAGCGAATCTATTGCCTTTAGTTCTAGATGTCGAATAATACTTGGATCATAAGTATAGCAATCATGATTTTCAATACAAAAGCCTAACGAACTAACATAATAACTAGATGAATGAATCGGTAATTACAATCGTCTATTATATGAGCTACTGGTATATTGTATTGTCTGATATCGGTTAGAAAATAAATCATAAGACTTATATATATGTTATTGAGCAATCTTTAAAATCTTGAGATAGGTTTTTAGCAAGGTTCAGGAAAGCGCTAGGCGGGAGCATCTAGTCGGAGCTTGGGCGGCGACTAGGCGTACATATTATTATTATTTAATATAATTATAATTTAAATATTTAATTTGAAATACTTAAAAGTAAATAAAAACACACATATAAATAAATAATATTTATAGAAATAGAAAATATTTTATAAATATTGAATTCACAATACCAAACTTACGAAGATATATAATATCATAAAAAGTAATACAAAAAACGGATGTCAAGTGAGGATGATGTTAGACCAAGGCAAGAGCGGAGGCGAGGGTGAATGCAAGAGATGAAACCGATGGTGGAGATGAAACAAAGAAATGAGAAACAAAGGCAATGACAAGAGATGAAAGCGATGACAACATACGAGAGACGATGGCGGATAAGAAACGAAGATGAAGGTAAAGACGAGAATTATAGACGAAGGCGAGGACGAGAGACTTAGGTGAAGTCAATAGACGAGAGACGATGCAATAGATATAAGCAGACGAATGCAATGATGAAAACAAAGGCGGTAAAAGATAAACGCGCGGACGCCTAGAGCGTTTTTAAGAACATTGGTTTTTAGTAATACTTAGATCCAAACTCATATCTGACATGATATGATATCAAAATCTGATTCATCTCGATTTCAAATAGTCCGATGTTGAGCCACCAAATGTGATGTACTTACTATAGGATCGAGCTCGAGCATGAAAATGAACGCTATTTTGTATTGTCTCACATCAATTATCATATGAATGATTGATTAAAAGCAAAAGAACCTTTGTGAAGGCGTAGTTCTCCAGCAGATTGCTTCTTGACTGGAACCCCTCCTCGGTTAGCATTTTGAGCTTGTTCTCTTTGCTTTTCCTTTACTTTGAATAACCCAATCATGGCTTCTACAGCTATAAGAACAAATCAATGTATGCAAATCCATTAACTAAACACATAACCATGAAGAAAATCAAAACATACATTTAACTTTTCAAAGCCATAAGATCAGTTCTACCTCATAAGCATCACCGGAGCAAAATAGAAACCTTACTCCCACAATTCCCCCATGATATATATATATATATACTACGGCTACAACTACCGATTTGTGAACTTTATCCCAAAAAAAAACCACAAGACAACACATTTGAAGCTAAATTATGATATTTGATTATGATAACTATTAGATTTTTCACGCAACAGATCGAAACAAACAAAACCCAAATTCGAATATCACCACAACAATACACCTAATTTATCAAAAAACGCAAGGAAATTGGATTAACAGAACAAGATAATCAACCAAAACGAAGAGATTGAGAAGATTAAAGAACTTACGAGCGGATTGTTGAGTAGAGAAGAGATCGAAATGATTGCGTGTAAATCTGTTATTGATTTCTCTTCTCTATCTATCTTCTTTCTTACGCGTTCGCGTAAGCCACGGGAGAAATGTAAATGTTAAATGTATTTTAGCTTTTTCTCTACGCTGATTCAGAAAGAGAAAATCTTTACTCATCTTTTTTTCAAATAGGCCCAATGGGCCCTTGGACCCAAATACTTAGATTACTTTTATGACGATATTTTTTTTCTATGTGAATAAAAAATTTAGTGGAGATAATACTACTGTTTTAGTAGATATAAATTATTTATAGGTTAATGGATAAAACTTAAAATTTTCAAAGAATCCAAAATTTTTAGTGACTACAAAATGAAACCATTCTAAATTTATGCATATATATATACATAGATTATATATATGTAATAAATGTGTATAATATAATTATTGTGATAAATAATAAAACATGTAATGTAAAAATTATATAAATATTTTTTATAGGTATATATGAATTATCAAATTATTCCTAAAAAATAAATGAATTATTTTAAATTGACTAAACGAACGATAACTTCGTCAAACTGCAAAACATCAAAACATGTTTGTCATGTGCATATTTAAAATATGTATATATAAATATATTTTGTTTATATATATACTAGTATTTATTTGTTTTGCCCAGATGAAAATTTTTTATTTATATATAATTATTTTAACAATATTGAAATTACCCTTTTCAATTAATATTAATATTAATAATAAAATCCTAATTTTCAACAAGACCGTTTCATTTTTTTTCTCTTTCTTATTCTTCTTTCTTCTTTTTATTTTGTTATTTTTATTTCAACTGTGTGTTGTCCAACTTGGCCTTGGTCGCCCCTCCCCCCTCTCCCGCGCCTGGCCTCCTCCCAACACCTCGCACCTCCTCTCGTCTCCCTCATCCGCCTCGCTTCGCCCTGTCTCTCCCACCGCCTGATCTAGTAGACGGCTTACCAAAGGAGAGATAAGAAAGACATAAAAATGGTTCTAGATTTTGAAAGAGAAGAGAGAAAAGAAAGGGTGAACGAAGAGAGGAGAAAAACTAGGTTTAGGTAGGGGTGGGCGTTTCGGATTTCGGGACGGGTTCCTCGGGTTCGGGTTTCTTGGGTTCTAAAAAATTGAACCCATAAAAACCCATTTGGTTTTCGGGACGGGTTCCTCGGGTTTCGGGTTGGGTTCGAGTTCTGAAATATTGAACCCAGAAAAACCCGAATTGTATTCGGGTTCTTCGGATTCTTCGGGTTTTTCGGGTTTTCAGTGGGTAATTCGGGTTTTCAATGGTTAATTCGGGTTTAAAATGGTCATTTCGGGTTGCAAATTTTGAGAAATAAGATAGCTAAACCCGATTCGTTCACCATACCTGAATGGAACTGAAAGCACGAGAAGAAATAAGGATTAGCAGAGGATATCTAGACAAATAGTAAGAATCTAACCCTCTTTCATTCCATGAATGCTTAGTATACAATTCACTGTAAGAGCAATTACCAATTCCATCATTAGCGATATTCACCCCGTCAAAACTCAGGATAACATCGGATGGTTTCAAAACCTGAGATTCTGGGGCAATCGGCTCAATTCTTCTTATCCGCATTCCTTTTTGATGCGACTCCATACCCATTGACTTGCGCAAGTCAGGATTTTTCATCTTCTGCCATTCAACTCCAAGAACAGAAAAACCTAAACAATACCAGTTATGTATATGACTAAGAAAGAAAAGGGTAGAACAAACAACTATATTGTGGGACTGACCTGTATATCTTCCATTCCTCTCGTAAACAGTTATATTAGGGTATGCGTCGAGAGTGAATGAGAGAGAGAAGGAGGGTTCCAGATTCAGAACCCATATGGGTTTTAGACAGAACCCATTTATCTCGTAGGTTGGGTTTCTCGGGTTGGATCGGTCCGGGTCGGTCTGGGTAACCCGAAACGCCCACTTCTAGGTTTAGGTTTTTGAGAAGAGGAGAAAGAGGAAATAAAGAATGGATGGTCGAGATTATCAGAACATGCAAATCCAAAGGTTAAAAAATAACCATTCCCCAAACTTTAAAAAATGTTAATCTAATGACCAATAAATGGCCAACGCATTCAAAAAAAAAATCTAAAGACTGAAAAAATGACACGTGTGATGTTTTACTGTTCACTTGAACATCTGCTTTAATATATATAAAATATATGCATACATCTATATTGTATAAGTCTTTTTAAATGTATATATATGTATATATATATGTATGCATATATACATATATATGTTATAGGGTTACAAATTAAATAAAATCTTAAAATATCTGAAACTGAATTAGTAGTAACGTTTTATTTACCCTAATTCAAATTTGTGATATTTGTGTACTCGATTTTCAAATATTTGAAAAAATTGGTTAGGGATCCGCAAGCACTTGAAATCCAATATTTTAAAAATGTTAAAGCATACATTGATTCAACATTGACTTTAAGGTTAAGTACCTTATAATTTTCGTATATTCAATCTATATTAAACCTAATATTAATCATATTTTCATAATTATACAAATTAAATGAATTTTTATAAATTAGTATTATATATAATTGGATATCTACATATATCCATTTATCAGAATATTTAAATTCGAATTCGAATCTACGATTTAATAATTTTATTTTCTAAATTTGAATCTAAATATGTAAATTCAAATATTTTTCGTAAATTCGAAATGAGATTGATTTTTGGTATATTTTATGTAGCCTTATGCATATGTACTTTTTTGTTTACAAATAATATATGTATGTGTATATATAAATAAATATGTTATATATATGCATATTTATTTATATATGTATATATTAATTATTTTTAAATTTATACTTTTTAAAAAATGTTAAATTGTTATAATCAATTTTATATTTTTAATATTATTTTGATATATTTTTTAATTTATTAAAATTAAAATATAAAAAAATTCTATTGATTGATTAGATCGGATAACGTGTAACATTTAGAGATAATTTACCACCTCGTTTGGTATTTTCTCATCCTAGAGATAATTTACCACCTCCTTCTCGTATTCTCCCACATTGAGATAACTTTATGTGTTTTTATTACTTTTCCGTTTGTGTGTAATTAATTATCTATGTTTCTCATTTGTTTTTCAAAATGTTAATAACATTATGGTGCAATGCAGGAAAGACATCCCGGGAAAGAATAGCTTGCGACTCGCCGACCCCCACTGGGTCAAACCCTAACCACCCAAACCAACCCCACCGGCGGCCCGCCACCGCCCCATCGGTCAGTTTTATGGTCATCCACCTACGATAGGTAGGATTATAGGTTGGGCCAATTCTCTCTGGGCAGAGAAGGGGCACGGGATCAGAGTGTGAGATTTGGGTAATGGGGCATTCTTGTTCAAGGTTCCGGGGGAAGTTACTCGTGGCAGAATTCTTGCACGTAGTTTATGGTATATTGGTGATAGAGCCATGTTCGTGTCTGAATGGGATCCTGACCATCGAGTGGAAAAGCCTTCATTGGATTCGGTACCGACTTGGGTGAGGTTGAGGAATGTCCCGACAAAGCTCTTCAGCCGTGAATGCCTCAGTAGAATAGCCTCTTGTGTTGGTGAGCCTCTCTATTTGGACCCAGCAACTGATTCCAAAGAAAACCTTGACATAGCACGGATTTACGTCGAGGTGAATTTGAAGGTCGAACCTCCGAAGAAGTTGGTCTTGGGATTTGAGTCTGGGGAGGAAATTGTGATAGATGTCCTATACGAATGGTTGCCACCTTGCTGTAGTCTTTGCCATCAGAGGGGGCATTCGGCGAGATCCTGTATTGTAAGTGAGCCTCCCCGGGAAACTGATCTTGGCACTAGAGCTGACAAAAGGATGGCTAATGTTAGACAGGTAGTAGACAAGGCTACTGATGTACAACAATTGCAGCTGAATCAAGAAACCCTTCCGCCGACATCAGTGCTTGTTGCGGACGATCCTCCCTTGGGGGAGTCTGTATTAGCTCCGACCAGGGAAGAGAATGTAGAGAACGTCTTAGTTGATCATCCACAGAACAGAACCTTTGTAGCATGCTCTCCCCCAATTATAGATGGTACTGTAGACGACTCAGTAAAGGATCAGGATATGGTGGAAGTGGGAAAAATTGAAGTGAGTAAGAAGGGAAAAAATCTGAAACATCAAGGATCTCCTACCTTAGATTCAGAACCAGTTTCCCTTGC
>CM071874.1:1070964-1088748 GCA_036759665.1 Gynandropsis gynandra | reverse complement strand
ATCGTTGTGCAACTCTTGATACCTATGGTGATTTGTCGCTGAGTTATCCCTATCTTAGGTTTAGTTTGCATTTGCATTTGCATTCCATCTACCATTTGATTCATCACGTCTTATTCATTAGTTTAATAGCTATTAAGTCACATCAATTCCTTGTGTTCGACCCTAGTTGCTACACGATCCGTATTCTTGCGGAAGCGTTAGTCTAGGTAATTTATTACTTGAGTCTACGCACATCAAAAATAATATTTTTCTAACCGAGCTTTTAATAGTTTGATGTGGTCGAAATAAAATGTGTGCTTTAAAATTAAATCAATGGTTGAGACAAGACTCCACTAAGCGAATCCAAAATCGGACAATCGAAAAATAATGCATGATTAAAAAAAATCTAACGACTGAAAATAAACCACGTAATCTAAAATCGACATTAGTCTACGTTGTACCACATCATTATTTGAATGTGATCACATTTCATATTGTTTAATTATTCTTTTTGACTAGTGTACAATATGGACTTTCATTTATAAGGATAAATTTGAAAATAAAAAAGATATCTTGCATGAAAAATTATTATATTTTTTTTAAATCAAGTAAAAGACTGATACAGATTCTTATTAATAAAATAATTATTTTGTCAAATTCTATCACTACTACTATTAGCATCAACATATATTTTTTAATGTGTATGAATTATTATAATCTTTTTAATGCTAATGTGTTACACTTTTAAAATATATAAATATATAGTTCATATTATATAAATATGAAATCTTATGTTTGAATATATTATTAAAAACAAAGTTATAAGTTTAAATAAATAAATAAAGTAATGGTGGAAAATAAGCTAACTCAATTTGTGAGAGGCGGCATTTAAAATGTGTTTTTAAACAAAATTCAAAAATTGTATACCAAAAGACATTCAAATTGTGAGAGCCTGGCATTACAAAATATTTATGGCAAAGAAATTTTAAATACAGGTTTTGTTCGAGAAAATGAATATACCAAAAACCACAACAATTTTCCAAAAATAAAAGAAAAATTGGTTACAATTAAAAATTTTAGTTAAAATATAGATAAAATATATACTATCCTATAATTCGATAATCTTTTTATTATACTTTATTTTTATTTCTATTTTTATTTTGTTATTTGTTTTCATTCTTCAAATTTAATTAAATTTATTCCACATAAAATATTTAATTTGATATCATTTCAATTAAATTATCATTCATTCGTTAAATTTTTACCAAAACTCACAAATCGTAAATACATGAAATCAATTTAACTCAAAGTTTATTTTTATTAAAATGTCACAATATTTTGTGACACTTTTAAGATTCATAAATAGTAAAAAAGAATCCATATAAATACTAAATGTTTTTAAAATGATCAATAATAATTGGATCGGATTAAATTTACTCCATTTATATAATTGATTCTCTTAAATACATCGACCAAACAAAATATTATTATTATTAGTTTGATTTTATAAAATTAAATCGGAACGGTAATCCTAATTACGTTGATAAATTTTTAAATATTTATATGAAAAAAAAATCATCAAAGTTTGTTTTTATTTAACTAAAAAACTCGTGTTCGCTGATTCAATATACATCATTTTTAAGTGCTGAATGTATTTTTTTTTCATTTATTTATATACATATCATCGAAATAACAATCAATATACTCACATTTTTCAATAAGTAATTTAAATATTTTACTTCAGCGGATCATATCTTTTATCGTTTTCAGTTGAAGATTCTTTTTTACACATTAATATTTTTATAGAACACATTAATATTTTTATAGAACGACACCAATATAAAATTATAAAATCAGATAAAGAAAAAATAAGAGTTTATTAGGACAATGATTGTATTTGGGAATTTTTTAGAGATGTTGCTAAAAAAACGTAAAAGATATATTACTATCATTTTTAAAGGTGGAAAATATTTTTGTTCATGTGATCTTATCTTATAATTTCGATCTATAACTTTCCAATTAAGAAATATTTTTAAAAAGAAAAAATTAGTTCAACTATACAGATCATTTCTAATTGGAATTTTCTTTATTTTTAAATATTCATATTAATTAAATCACCACACAAAGTTTTACTAAATAATAAAAAAAATTTATTTATATATATATATTTATTACGATATACAATTCCTCATTGTTATTGATACGAGAATATTTTATGAAATCATATATAATATATTTTTATTATATAGAGAAGATTATAACGTTAAAAAAATGAAAACTTTACAATTATATAAAAAAGAAGCATATATACATACAAAAAAGGTATACAAAAAAGGCAGTGAGAAAATAAAGAATGATTATAAAGAATCGACTTGTTTCAATGAGCTAACGATACTGAAGATCTTCTTGTCAAAGATAGTGTTGACCGTAATTATCGCGATTAAATTACGAGATCTTCTTATCAAAGATATGACCGATTTTAATCATCGTGATTAAATCACGGGATCTTCTTATCAAATATACGACCGATTGTAATTATCGTGATTAAATCACGAGATCTAATGTTAACATTCCCCTTCAAATTCGTGATGATCAAGGACTAAGAAGTGTAGCCTCATTAAAACCTTTACCAAGAAAACACAGTGGGACAAACTTGGTGAACGAAAAAGAGTATTACAACGAAGCAGTACTTATGCTCGTATCATTCGAACTTGATCTTCTCAGCGGCTTTAGGATATTGATCAGGCCCATTCTCTTTTGAAGACTTGTACTACTTCTCTCGCTGAGAGCTTTGGTAAATAAATCTGCTAGCTGGTTCGAACTCTTTGTATAGGTAGTTGAGATGATTCCCTTTTTTATTATCTTACGGATGAAGTGATTGTCGATCTCGATGTGCTTCGTTCTTTCATGAAAGACTGTATTTTTGGCTATGTGGATGGAGACTTGATTATCACAATTCAGAATAGTTGGATCCTCTACGACTGCCGAGATCTCGAAGAATAACTCTAACCCAAATGAACTCGCAAGTAGTGTTAGCCATGCTTCTGTATTCGGTTTCAGCACTCAAGCGTGTGACCACACTCTATTTCTTACTCCTCCAGGTGACTAGATTTCCCTCAACAAAGGTGCAGTACCCAGTTATAGACTTTCGATCAGTTCTATCTCCAGCCCAATCACATCGCGATACCCCATGATTGTTGTATGATCATTGCGCTCTATAAAAATTCCTTTTTCGGTGACCCCTTTAGATATGTGAGAATTTTATCCACAAGGAACAATTATTACTTCCTCGGAGTATGCATGTGTTGGCTAACTTGGCCCACAACAAAACAAATATCTAGTCAAGTGATGTTGATATATATTAGCTTTCTCATAACTTGTTGGTATTGAGACACATTTAATAAAAATTCCCCCTCTTGATGATTTTTATACTTCTCTTTAATAGGCATCTTAATTGGTTGAGCACCGAGCTTCCCTGTCTCAATCAGGAGATCAAGAATGTTTTTCCTTTGGGACAAGAACAAACCATTTGTAAAATGAGTAACTTCAATCCCAAACCAATATTTTAATTCTTCTAAAATATTTTATATTGAAGTTTTGTTTTAAAAACTCTTTCGTGTTTTCAATTCTGATACGATCATTTCCCGATATAATAATGTCATCAACATACACGGAAAACCTTTTTTTTCAAAATTGACTATTAGACTCCCTTTGAATTCAAAATAGAGAATTATCTGCTTCGCTTTTAACGAACCCATGATAGGTGAACGCATCATGCAACTTATTGTACCACGCTCTTGGAGATTGTTTTAGGCCATATATGGCTTTCTGGCGTTTGCAAACTTAGTTGGTGACTTTGGCATACCCGATAGACAGTGCATGTAAATCTCCTTATTAAGATCTCCTTGGAGTAACACATTCTTAACGTCCATCTTCCATAGGTCCTAGTTAAGGTTAACATCCACTGATAATATGATAATAAGATGCTTACCGAATGGAGTTTAGCTACTAGAGCAAATGTCTCAGTGTAGTCCTCTCTGTGAGTTTGTGTATAGCCTTTTACTACAAGTTGGGCTTTATGATGTTCCATTGACCCACCACTTTTATACCTGATTTCGAATATCCACCCACAATCCATGACTTTCTTATCCTTTGGTAGGTCCATAAGATCCCACGTCTGATTTTTCTTAAAGGCACATATTTCTTTGTTCATGGCAGATCCCCGCTTCGCATGATTCATGCACTACAAGAAAAATTAAATTTTCAGACAGCAAAATCCGTCCCTAATTCGTCTGGAAAATGGTTTTTAGACGTTTTTCGGACGGATTTTATCAGTCCGTAAATGAACGTCGCTAATTAATTTTCGTTCGGTATTCGTCCAAAATTCTGGACGGATTTAGTCGTCCTTAAAACGTCTTTAATTTTTTTTGGATAAAAAAATTCGGGACAGATTTTTCCATCATGAGTAAAATCCGTTATATTTTTTTATTAGTTTAATTCCTTATCTGAATATTTTTTAGATGTGATTATATTTTGAATTTTTGAAATCTATTTTTTGGTATCATGATATAGAAAACAAATAGACAGCACTTCGAAATACGAACTTTTAAAAAATGCATATATAACTTCTAAAAGTTTAGTTAAAAAAATAGATTTATAGTTAGGTTTAATTTTTTTTGAAAAGTTAAAAAATGATTAAAGAAATATTTGATAATTTAATATAATATTTAGCCTTCTACTAATATTATAAATATCTCAAGAGTTTTGTTTAAATTAAAAAATAAAATCGACTAGTTGTTTCACTATTTATTTTAATACTAGGAATATCCCACGCGATGCGCGGGTTTGGTGACTTTTTTGTATTATTAAATAAAATTATTAGATTGAATGACTATAGGAAAGATCATTCTATATGCATTGCTTGGACGTTTATGACTGCATTCTCATGTTTTGGGAATAAATTAGTGTCATGACAACGAAAGACATTATTCTTTTGTATTAGAAATCTATGTGTTTGAAAATATATGCAGGCACACACAAAAAAGTCTATTAAAATGCTTGTACGTATTATACAGAATTAAGACAAACGCCACCTACAAATTCCAGAGTCATCACAATGGAACTGTCACTTCTCTATCTGAAATGTACAAATAGGAGCAACATTTTAGCCAAAGAACTGGATTCTTGGAAGACGTCGAGACACGAAACACATCATTTACAGAATTACCTTATGCACGAACAAAATAAAATAATGGAAAAATTGATTCGACGTGGAGAAAAACGGTGAAGCAAATAGCACTCCTAATTTCAGCCAAATGCCTCCCACAGGACCATCTTTGATCGAATAAACCTACCAAATCAAGGGTTGAAGAACAAATGGGTCATCTTGTGAAGCTGATAACCACAGTCATAAACACATATATGATCTATACCTCAATCTCATAGCTGATTTTTTGCAGTGCCTTGACTACATCCACCATTATCAGCTGTTGTGGATCAGCTAACAAAGTCGTCAAACACCTTCAGACAGAGATTTCACAGATGCGATCAAATCTCAAAAAGAACATCTAATCATAATGATGCAATGCATCATCATGCAAGTAAGTACAATACAGATATCACTGGGAATTTCACTGAAAAAAATTGAAGCTAAGTTTCATTACTAACCAGAGCCAATTGCGGCTTCCGAAACCGGCAACGTTGCAGAGTTGCATTGACAGAATACGATGAGTATTTTCTCGCTTAGCCTACAATTTGATCAGTACACCAACATCAGTTTCCTCCAATATATCACTTAGACACAATCCAGAGTCAAGCACACAGAGAAATTCCAGTTAAAAAAATGTCAGTGCTCGTTCATATCCTCCATAAAAGCCTTCATGTGGCTGCTTCTTTCCCGCTCGTCCCGATAACCCCTTTCCTCTTATTCCATGCTCAAGTGGTGCTGTCTATAAATCCTCTATGCATAGAAGCTAAACCTTGAGACAAAAGATCATCCACGACGATAGAAAATCTAAAAAAAAATATAATTATAGAAACATGATCATGATAAAGAATGTAAATGGAGTGGCCATTGAATAATCGAACCAAAGCTCAAAGACAATACCCATGAAAAATCCTTGCTATGTAATATGACAATGTTTGCGACTTGCCTGTAAAAGTATTTTTTATGTTGGTACATGTTCAAGCAAGCATTAACCATATCTCATCAGCCTTGACTACCATGATAATGATCTCAATAACATACCTTTCTAAGTCTTTGCTTCTTATCATCTTTAAGAGGCAAGACTGTGCTAGCCAGCCTTGAAAGTGTATCATTGTTTATACTCTTGGACTGAAAAACAGTCGCATCATCCAAGCTAGGATGAGCCTCGGTGACGGTACTTAAAAATTCCAAACCAAGGACAACACACAGATCATGAACTGTGCTAACTAATTCAAGCACCTTGCGCAACATGTCACTCTGACAACATAAACCAACTTGGTTTAATCCAATGGAAAATAGAGGCAATTCATCACCTTGATGTTACAGGCAATCTTTTACCTTCTCTTTCTGGAGCTCTTGGAGTTAGCTCTGGTACTCATCTAGTCTCTTCAAAGACAAGTCAGTCTCATCGACTACTGGAGCCTCATTATTCAAACTCCCAGTAATCTCTCCACATATCTTTTGTATTTGGGACTGGATTATACAGGTCTCCTTTATCTGTGAAGGAACAACATCTAGAAGGCAACCTATCTCTCTTTCCATCTTTTGTTGCTTTGGGTGCAGTAAAACCAAATGCTACTAGTCGGAAACAAAACCCGCCTCCCCGTGCTTCTGTTAAGCCGCAAAGCGAAGTGCCTTAGCAAGTAGAATTGAATTTACCACCAGCTGAACAATCCATTCCGCCTTGTGTTCCAGAGAAGCAGAGTTCAGGGAAATCAGATACAATGACTTTTAGGTCAATTGACGTGACGAGAAACATATCTCTTACAAATCTGAAAAATGACGCATCTGTAAAATGTAATCAGATTCTTCCTAAGTTCACCAGCTTTCTGTATGACAAAATACAAGGGGAACTCGACTAAGATCGGGGAAGAAAGTGGAAACATAAAAGAAAGAACTCACCTTTTCAAGTAAAGCTCTTTCGATCTCTCTTCCCGTCATAGCAACTGCATGAACTATCCTTTGATGCGAATTGTCCACCTTCTCTTGCCAAATGCAAGTTACCATATTCACCATGATCAAATGATGCTCCCATGGTGATCAATTCACGTACTCTCTCGGGTCCTTTTGTGCACACCACCTGGAAAGAAAAAATATTTAGTTAGTGTAACAATTGAAGATCCATTTTTGAAGATATTACCAATTGTGAAACTTACTCATACGGTTTCTTCATCATAGAGATAAGCACCGGCTATGATCGTATCCTGCATATGGCTTTCTACAGAGTCTAAATGGCATAACACAACACAACACACAACACTCAAAATCACGAATCTTGAACTTAACAACAGCAGAAGAATGAAAGAATGGGAAAGTAAAATCGATACCAAGAGAGTTCTTGCCAAGGATTTGCCTTAAGGGCATACCTAGAAACCCAAGAATTTTGCCTGCAACCTTGACCCTTGTCTACCTAACCAGAAAGAAAGAAATCACCAATGTATCCAGCAGAAACGCTCGCCGCCATTTCATACTTTAGAGATCCTAAAGAAAAAACATAATCGTACAAACATCAAACCATCAAACGTAATCAAAACATCAATTATCATGCGACGACCTTCAGGGAATCCATATTATTACAACCAACTATATATATATATATGCAGTCTAATCTAGAGATGGTAAAAGCTAATGTAGAGAAACAAATACTCAATAGAAGGACATGGTTAGGTAAACATTGTGGTGATCCAGAGTAGATGATGTGACCTGAGTAAATCGTGCAAGGTAGAAAATTCTTTCTGATATAGTAATAAGAGAAGTGGCCAAATCCATTCATCCACACATAGGCAACGATGAAGACCCTGATAGCATTGTAAATATCGGCTAAACCGAAGTAGTGATACATCAGGAATAGAACCTGAAAAGGCACAGAGCCACAAATTTTAAAGAAAATCATGTAACAGAGAACACAAAAACATATACTGAAAAGGCACAATGTCATCCGTGAAACCGCATCTCACAGAGAAGAGAGAAAGATAGATGAATCGGTGGATAAAGTACCTCGGTTTGCATAAGCGCAACATAATCAGGGTGTTTTCCGGTCTTGATGTTATTCCTGAACTGCCCGAGAAACAATCTGTAGGCCGGAATCATCTTCTTCAAGATTGATATCCTTTGCTCTTCCCTCAGCTGAGTATCAGGGACCAACCATTGCGATTGAGCTCGATGAACTTGTTCGAACAGAGCGTTGAATGATTTGAACCTCTCTCTCAAGGAACTTTTGGAAACACCTGATGGACTCCAGGAATAGGGACTCTCGAAGGTCCTCGAAGAACTGCATTTTCGAATTCCGACAATATCCCCTTGCCGCCTCTGCCAATCTCGAGAGAATTTCCGCAACTTGAACCCTAATTGAATACGACGACTTCAATTCGAAGAGCCCCTCCATGTCTGGCAACAGCTCAATCAATGCGCCGTGGAGATCGAGGAGCTTAAAGCAGGAGAAACAACTGTTGTGTTGGTTTTTTGTAGTCAAGGCCCCCCACTCTCTTTCTGTTGTAGTCAAGGCCCCCCACTTTCTTTCTGTCTGATCCAACAGCTACCAGCGGCAATTGTTTCCGGTGATTGTTATCTCGCTCGCTTTCTGGATTGATTACAAAGCTTCTTCTCTGATTGTTCTTCCGTGTGATTTCGCGTTCGGATATTTCTTTTTTCTCTCCGATGGTAGAGCTTAAGGAAATCTATATATTAAAGAGAGGAGCGAGAGAGCACGAAACCGAGGTGCAGGGAAGAGACCGGGGCGGTGGAGGGGAAACGAAAAACCAGAAGAAATCGAACCCTAAACCCTCAATCTTCAGAAACCATCTACGTCCTCCATCGTCGATTTCGCAGGGAACCGCCCATTATTCTTCTTCATGGAAGAGAGGGTATATCGATTTCGTGTGGTGGCTTTACTTTTTGAGGGTCTCTCGGTATTCCCCATCGTGGGAGAGAGAAAGAGAGAACGTGGAAGAGGAAAGGTAAATGGAATATTAAGATTTTTTAATAAATACAGATGGTGTGAAGTGGAGGGCTGAGAGGTGAGAAACTCTTAGAAGCCAAGAAAATGTTACCTTTTTAATATATAAACTAGAAAAAGAACCAGTGCAATGCGCGGGATATTAAAAATTTGTAAATATATAATAAACTCAATCTATTAAAAATAAATTGATATATTAAAAATACTAAAAATATTGGTTTATGACATTGCATATATATTATTTTATCGAATAATAGATAATAGATCCTAATAAAAAATATCATAATGTTATAACATAAAATTGATATATTTTAAAAATAAGATTAAGTGGAAAATATATTTTTAAATAAATAAATATGAAACTAATAGAATATCAATATGGTGAAAATATATTGCATTTAACTATAAATGCGGATATTTTTGTCTAAAATATAATTAATTATTATAATATTTCTTCGGTATCTTAAAATCATATGAAAAACAAAATAATTAAATCAATTGATTCATAGTTAGAGTGAAAAATAATTAAAAACATGTAACATATATAATATATTATTATATGGTATACATAGTATTTTGTGCTTATTTGTTAGAATTTTAATTAACTTTGCAATCTTTTATTTTTTGTCTTCCAATTTTTTTCAAATTTTCTCTGCATTTTCTTTTATTATTTATGTTTATTTTACAATATAAAATATAATAAAAATGAAATCAAAACTCCATCATGTTTTTTGTATGAGTAATGACAAAGAAATTTCAAAGGATTTATTGTATCATCCACATGAATAAATGAATCTTTTCCTCTTCTATCTTCTTCATCTTCCATCCTCTCCTATCATTTCTCCGAAAGCATACCTCATTAGCATAGTTAATTAGTTCAAATTTATAATTCACTCGTCTTCTATTATTCTTTATGTTCACAGCTTCTAAACTCCTATGAGATGTTATAGATTTGATGTTGTTTATTTTATTTACCGTATAAAACCATAATTCTTAGTATCACATACAAAAAGTTTGAATCAAGAATAATTTTATACCGAATAACCTTTATTATTCTACTTTCACACATGGTGATTCTATGTCCAATCGAACTTTTGTATCTAATTCTTTAAAGAGCCAAAAAAACACCCTTATACTCATTTTTGTTCGGATTTATGCCACATCCAATCATTTTGGATTATAAGCGAATGAGAATTTCTCCAAACCATGATCTGCATAAGATATGATGTTGTTCGATGATAAAACATCCTTTGATGTGATACACATGATAATAATTGTTAATTATCATGAGGAATCATAATATAAAAAAAGTAACATATGAAAATAGTTGTAGTGCGGTCCCGATTCATTTTCAGTGAACATACACCATCTATTTAGTTGATATTTATATAGTATAGAACCCGCTCGATGAGCAGAGTTTATATCAATTGTTAATTATACAATTGGAATTTATATATCACAAACAAATCATTATATAAAAAAGACAGAAAATTAAATGTGATGATATATTTGTATATCATTTTACGAAAAATAGATACTATATTTATATTTTTGTTTAAAATCATAAAAAAAATTGGTAGGATCTAATTATTATAACTCAATAATATATGATGGTGATATCAATGTTATATAAAAGATATGTGATTTTTAAAACAAAAATTTTTAGACATATGTTATATATTTATTTATTTATTCATATAAATACATAAACTTGTTATATAATTATACATGAAATTTAAATTTTGAAATATTTTGTACAGCTCATGAATAAAACAAATTTATATAAATTTGTACAACAAATTTATATGATTATTTATTTATATTATATTTATGTCTCTTTTCATTAGTTTTACCATGTTTTCAATACTTTTATAACTAAACATTCATGTAAATATACTATATTTTTATTTATATAAATACGTAAATATTCTATTTAATTGTAATTTAAATTTTGAAATAATTAATTATAATTTAATTTTTATTTTAATTTGTATTCAAACTTTTGTAAACTTTGAACTATTTAATTCTATTTATATTTAAAATTGAATTTATAAATTAATTTATTGAAATATATTAAAGTATTTTTATTTTAGATTACTCCACATTAATTGAAGAAAGAGGTTTTAAAAGGGTCATTAAAATATACAAAATAAATATATTAATTGTTATAGAAAAATAAAATAAAATAAAAAATAATGCTTAGGTAGAAGTATGGGAAGTCAAGAATTTTGCTACTTTTTATATATAGATTATTTTTCTCATTTTAATAGTTTCTAATATTTATCATTTTTTATAACAAATTTTCATGTAAACATGCGCTATATTTATTTACTTATTTATATAAATATATAAAATTGTTATATAAATAATTATACATAAAATTTAAATTTTGAAATATTAATTGAAGAAAGAAGTTTTAAAAAAGTCATTAAATATACAAAATAAATATATTAATTGTTGTAGAAAAAGTAAAAGAAAATAAAAAAAATAATGCTTAGGTGGATACATGAGAAGCCAAAGGTTTTATTACTTTTTATATATAGATTATTTTTCTCATTTCTTTAGTTTCTAATATTTGCTATTTTTTATAAAAAATTTCATGTAAACATATGTTATATTTATTTATTTATTCATATAAATACATAAATTTGTTATATAATTATACATGAAATTTAAATTTTGAAATATTTTGTAGAGCTCATGAATAAAAAATTTATATAAATTTAAATAATAAATTTATATAAATTTAAATATAACCTCTTTCTACAATTAATATTAATATATTAATTGAAGAAAGAGGTTTTAAAAATGACAATAAATATACAAAATAAGTACATTAATTTTTATAGAAAAAATAAAATAAAATAAAATAAAATGCTTTGATGATAGCATGAGAAGCCAATGATTTTGCTATTTTGTACTATGTTTTTTTAGATTCTTCTCATTGTTAAGGTGGCATTCCATTTTAAAACTTTGACCCGCTAAATCAAGCAATTGCATAATTAGCATAATTACACCTTTTTTCTTCTAAATTTTAGATAGCAAGAAGAATATCAACCGATGTGCATGTTTTACCAAAACAAAACCTGTCCAAATAACAAACCATTATTAAAAAAAAAACCACAACGATATCAATATATTAGTATTTTCCCTTCTTTTAATATTACAGTATTTTAGTGATTTGATTTTATCTAATAATGAATTGACTAATTGTTTGAATGTCAAATGTTTTGTTCTTCTAATTGTTATTTTTTCCATAAAAAACTTCACAAATATGACACTAATTAAAATCAAGCGATTGCCTAATTGGCATAATTACACTTGATCTATCCATATAAATATATGTATATAATGCAATTTTTATAAATATCTTAATAAACTATATTTTGAATAATAATAACTTGTAAGGAAGTAACCGTTAAATCCAAAATAATTTACCTAATTAGACATCTCTTTACATGGAATGTAGAATAACATTAAATATACCAATTAAAAATATAATAGACCAGAATTTCTTAACATCAAATATACCAATTAAAAAATATAATAGACCAGAATTTCTTAGCATATTTGCGTGACTGCTTACAGACCAAAATAAAACAGCAAATATTCTATTAATAAAACTTTTAAAATATTATATTATATATATATATATGTTTTGTCCACTCGGCCCATTCTGTCCAAAAACCCTATCTCTTTAGCCACTCTAATGGCCTTGCCCAATCTGACTCCAATTTCCTCTTAGATTTTCATTTGTGAATTTTTTCTGAATTTTTTTTTTTTAATTTGTGAATTGAGAATCGCCATGGCTTCTCTGAATCTGAGTTCATGGGTTCATCCCTGCTCCTCCTCTGTTCTCACCCAAGCGAGAGGACCCAGATCCATACCCCGGTCCGTTCCCGGGTCGGGATCCGGATCCGGATCCGGATCCGCCGTCAAGAGCCTCTCCGTCGTCCTTCGAGCAAAACGCAGCGTTTTGTCCGTCGTCACCAAAGTGGGCAGCACTGTTCAAGAGGAAGATAACAAAAAATCTGCCTTCGATTTCAAGTCATACATGATCGGTAAGGCCGAATCCGTCAACAGGGCACTCGACCTTTCCGTCCCTCTCCGTGAACCCATCAAGATCCACGAAGCGATGCGTTATTCTCTCCTCGCCGGCGGCAAACGAGTGAGGCCAGTGCTTTGTCTCGCCGCGGCAGAGCTAGTCGGCGGAGATGAGTTCTCAGCCATGCCCGCTGCGTGTGCCGTCGAAATGATCCACACTATGTCCCTCATTCACGACGACCTCCCTTGCATGGACAACGACGACCTCCGCCGCGGCAAACCCACTAACCACAAAGTCTTCGGTGAAGATGTCGCCGTTTTGGCTGGAGACGCCCTCCTGGCGTTTGCGTTCGAGCACATGGCGGCGGAGTCAAAGGGTGTATCTCCGGCGAGGGTTGTCCGAGCCGTCGGAGAGCTAGCGAAATCAATTGGCACTGAAGGGCTTGTGGCGGGTCAAGTGGTGGATATAAGCAGCGAAGGGATGAACCTAGAGGAAGTCGGATTGGATCATTTGGAGTTCATCCATGTCCATAAGACGGCGGCGTTACTGGAGGCCGCGGTGGTTCTTGGGGCAATAATGGGTGGAGGATCTGACGATGCGATCGAAAAACTCAGACAATTTGCGAGATGTATTGGCCTTCTGTTTCAGGTCGTGGACGACATCCTCGACGTGACGAAATCGTCGGAGGAATTGGGAAAAACCGCCGGAAAAGATCTAATCGCCGATAAATTGACGTATCCGAAGCTAATGGGTCTTGAGAAATCGAGGGAATTTGCAGAGAAATTGAAGCGAGACGCTCAAGAACAGCTTAAAGGGTTCGATCCGGACAAAGTGGCACCTCTTGTGGCTCTGGCCAATTACATTGCCAACAGACAAAACTGATGTGAGATTAATTTGGTCGGAATTTATTTATTTTTCATAGGGATTTCTCTGATTTTATTCCCCAGATACAGATTGGTTGAACAGTGTTAATAGGCACAACAAATATGATTACAAAAGGGTTTAAAAAAGGTATAATTTTGGATTAGATGAAGGGTGTGTTAATTTTATATTATGATTAAAAAAATAGATGAATAAGGATATATTATACAGATTATAAATCATCAATTAGTTTTATAAAACGATGGCTATATTGAAAAGAAAAATTCTTGGAAAAAGTTAGAAGCTTTATGTAAGAAAAATGGAAATCATCATTGTGTATTTTATTTATCCTCCTTTGCTCTAAAAATAATTTACAAAAACAGTTCCAAAATACACGAATTCATCTAATTCATATACATGATTTTTGTATTCCTAACTCAATTTAAATATTTTGATATTTGACTTCCTATTCCAATTATCATGTAAACGCTACAAAATCCAGTTTTAGGTCAAAATAGTGTAATATTATATTATAAGAAATGAATTGTTAATTTATATATATTGTATATGATAATTCTAAACTTTTCGATTAAATTATAATTTCAATTAAATCTATATGCCTATTTGACAATCCATCAAAAAATTTGATTGATTATATAGGATTACACAAAAAAAATCCGTAGATTTAAGCTTTCAATTATACATCCATTTTCGTTTATAGTTTCGACAAGGTAGATATTGATTTTGATATTGCCTTTGAAGTTTGGTTTTTAGTAAATTAAGCTAATTTCTTTTTGCATTCACAACTAGTTTCTTTCTTATTGCCAATAAATGAACAATCGTTGTAAAATTGTTAAATTAACAATCCAATTATGAGATTATGTTTTGTTTTTAAGTAATCTTTAGTTTGAAAATTTTAAATTTGATGTTAATTTTGGACTATGATATTAAATTTCAATCTTAAAAAATATTCACAGAAATCTATGTTGAATTCAATTAGTACTATTAACAATTGAAATCGATTAAAAACTCTTTTATTTTATTTTTTCATTTTTTAAAAAACGATTTGGTGGATGAACGATTGAATTATGTTAACATTATTTAACACTAGGATAGTACCCGTGCGTTGCGCGTATATTTTTGTTGTTGTCTTATCGAAAAAAATAAAAAAAAAGTCTATAATATATACATTTAGGACAACAAAATAAAATTATATCGTAAATAAATGACGGGTATATTTTTGTTGTTGTTTTATTGAAAAAAAAATAAAAAAAAGTCTATAATATATACATTTAGGACAACAAAATAAAATTATATCGTAAATAAATGACATTTGAATGATTAAGTAACAGAAATTGAAGTCAATACACATTAGTTCCCATTATTTTTCACGTTACGGGCTTACCAACGCGGAAAATCCTGGCGATAATGGGTTGGAATATATTTGTTTGGGGTAATATATCTGTTTGGGGTATTTTAAATGAATCCATTAATAGATAATATGATGTGGTGCTTAGATATTAGTTAGGATAGGATACGTTGTACGTTGTACGTTGGAAATATTTGGCTGACTATATTGCTATATATTTATAGAAGAGAATGGATTATATTGATTAAATTATTATTTATAAAATTATATGATTATATCGCAATTAAATTAAATATTTGTGAATATATATATATAGAAAATAGTTATTGGTAAATAAAAAATACAATATACACATAAGCTATAAGGAATGTAAATAGTTTTTTTAACCTATTAATTTGGTCAATAGGGACTTTAATTGGTCAATAAAAATGTTGATATTAAATATATGACATAAATATAATTTTAATTTGTATTAGACAAATATTTTAGTAGAAAATGATGTTATAACACAATTTGATGCATAAATTTAAAAATTTGGGTAAGCATAATTTTTTATATTTTCAAATACAAATCTGATATCTATTATTACTTATAAATTTTTTAATACCTTATTTATATATAGATTATAATCTATGAAATTTTTTTTGCACTCTCAATATTAATTATAATCTCATGAAAAGTTTTAATTAAATAATGAGATAATAGAAGACATAAATAATTAATATTATTAAATAAATGTTCTATATTAATTATAAAAAACTGAAAAATGTAACATAAATATAAAATAAATAGAAACAATAAACAAATTTGATGATGTGGATGTTTTGGTGGCTTAAGGAGAAGCCACTTGCTTTTGTATATATATTTTAAATTTAACTAATTGTAAATATTATACAATTTATACAATTTATGAATTAATAATTTTTTGGTAGTTTTATAATGAAAGAAATGAAAATAAAAAATAAAATAAAAAATAAAAATAAAACCCTAATTAACAATATTTCATTAATTAATTATATTATAAAATTATTATAATAAAAAATAAACAAAATATAAATATTTAATTAAATATTTTTTATTTTGAAAAAAATCGAAAACATACAAGTGGAAACAATCTTACCGTGATCATATAATATAAAAATAAAAATAAAAATAAAACCCTAATTCTTTTTACTCATTTTTCATTCCACCGCGCGTCTCCTTTTTTTTTTCTTTCTTTCTTTTTCTTCATCCCTTTTTCCGGCAAAGACAGCTCTTGTACACGGAGGTTGCGGCGCTCAGGCCTATACCTGGAGGCTCACCTAGACGTAAGACGTGCAGACGCCACCATAGAAGTTGTCAGTCATCCTCCGAGCCAGCTTCAGCATGCTCTTTCTTCCGCTACAACTTATGGCTGCTTAATGAGAGGTGGACTTCATTTTATAAACGAAACATGGATGATAATAAATAAATAGAGGAAGGGTGAACGTATGAGTTTGGACGGTGGATGACATGAGGATGGTGAGACATTCGCACTGGCGTTGAAGAGCAGCAACCCACCATCGTAGCGAACTCCTCCGCTGAATCGAGATGGCATCAACTTGGTATGGGGGAGAACGAATCGAGCATCCATTAGATTTAAAAGAGATGACAATGGTGCTGGAAACTGAAAAACAAAAGATGAAAAATGAAGGTTAGTATTGCGAATTTAATGTTAAAAATTAAATAGAATAAATGCGGTCATTGAAAGATACTATCAAAGGAAAAAGAATGAAACCGAAAAGAAAATAAAAAATAAATTTTTTTAAAATGCTGATTGAAAAGGAAATAATGGTATATAATATATATAATCTATAATTTATTTTAAATAAGGTAAATGTGTGCACGATCCATGCGAATGAAACCGAAAAGAAAATAAAAAATAAATTTTTTTAAAATGCTGATTGAAAAGGAAATAATGGTATATAATATATATAATCTATAATTATTTTTTAAATAAGGTAAATGTGTGCACGATCCATGCGTTGATATACTTTTATATATATAATATATATAATTTATAATTTATTGTTAATAAGGTAATATATATACATATATAAATATAAAATTAATTCATAATTTAAAATTAATATAAATTAATATGGGATAAGACCAAATTAATTCAAATTAATTGTAAATGAATCACAATTATAAATGCAATAAGTAGTGATAAGATCAAATTAATTGTAAATTAATAATAAATAATATATATTATATATATTATATATATTACACACATATATATATTAAATTCTATATATATATATACAAATTGATTATAACATACTTAAATTGTTAAATTGTTAATATTATACGATGTTATATTCGTATTATATATATATATATATATT
>CM071874.1:1047959-1068661 GCA_036759665.1 Gynandropsis gynandra | reverse complement strand
CAACTAATAAAAAATGAACTAAAGTACAGGGTGCGACACGGGCCGAGCCAGCCCGAACCCGAAAAAAGTCATAATTTTCACGGGTCGGCCCGGTCCGACCCGAATGCGGTCGGATCTAGAATATACGGTCTGAAACCCGGTCCAACGGGTTTTGGATGGGTTCGGGCCGGGTCCCGGACCTAAAGAGATAAAAAAACTAAAAATTTAAACAAGTCTAAAACGTTAAATTAATCCATACGAATCCAAATTTCACATCAACAAAGTCTGAAACGCTAAACAAATCAGTAGAAGTCTAATAGTCTAAAACAAACATCAACAAAGATTAAAAATTATTACATACAAGTCCATAAATGAAGAAACACAAATACAAACAAATTTGACTTGAATCTCTTGCTCTTCCGGTTTCACAATCAATATGCTTATTGGATCGGGGCGAGAAATGCATCGCGGCCGCTCAATATAGAATTTACACATGAGTCAATCAAAGAAACCAAATCAATAACATAAACAATCATATATAATATCGATTTGAATTGAAGTGTATAAACTTAACCTTCTTCATTGTAACCAAGTAACCAAGAACGAGCACAAATTAAGGCTTGAACATTTGACGGTAAGAGACGGCTTCCGTATTTGTTGAGCACACGCGAGCTAGCGCTGAAAGAAAACTCTAAAGCAACTATGGTGATCGGGATACTTAGGATATCAGACTAACTCAATACCATATGTCTTAGTGTTAGACTTCCAGAACTGCAACACATCCATATCGGTGTGATCTTGCATGCGGATTTTAGGATGACACAAGTATCTCTTAAAACCCGATGCTGATCCATCATCTGAAAACTCATCACCGTCACAAATGTATGCATCCTAAAGAAGTCAATAATGAAAAAGAATCAATCGAGATAGTCATATAAAATAAGATACAACTTAGTAAGTTATAAACTTACTTCAAAGAATGATGAACTTTGTCCATTATCTTGGACTCCGCTCTTTTCCCATAGAGTTGAACTTTTAGAAATCTTTTCCCCAAATTTTCTCTTGTATTCTTCCAAGAGCGCTAACATAACCCTTTTTTCACATCATCAAATTTTTTTTGGCTTGTCGTCTCATCAAGAATGTAATAACAATGCTTCAACACTTTGTGTTTCATTTTTTGATCAAGCACAACTCTCATGGAAAGAATGCAATTATATGTATCCCAATACTTATCAAACTTCTCTTACTCCTCCGATACTCTCTTAAAAGGACTTCGATCTTCCAAATTTTCATAAAGTACAAGTTGGAAGTCGGATACTTTGAGCCCGAAATAAAATTGGTGATTTCAGCAAATGGCTGCAAAAAGTCCCGAATCTTTTTTCCCCTAGCTTATTCTTCTTCTATAGGAAAATGCTTATAGCTCCCATCAACCATCACAAGACTTTTAAAAGCATATTGATACTTAAGGGCATTTACGAGCATGGTGTGAGTCGAATTCCACTGAGAGCTTACATCCATAGACAAAAAAGCTCCACTTGTAATACCAACTTGCTCTACACATTCCCGAAACAATTTTGTCCTCGCCTCAAATCCTCTGACATATTTCACACTCTCTCTTATCTTCATCAAAGCATCATCTATGACTTTTAGTCCCCTCTACACAATAAGGTTAAGAATATGTGCACTAAATCTTATGTGGAAATGATCTCCATCTACAAGCAACAAACTTTGATGCTTAAATTGATGCCTCACAAATTCCACCATGACATCATTAGATGAAGCATTGTCAACGGTGATGGAAAAAATCTTCTTCTCAATGTTCCATTCCTTCAAGCAACTAATTATCTTCTTCGCAATTTTCATTCCCGAATGTGGAGGAAACAATGTAGAAAACGATAAAATCTTACTATTTAATTTTCATTCCTTATCAACATAATGTCCCGTCACACACATATACCCTTCATGACTAATAGCATTCCAAAAATCAGTAGTGATGCATATTTTACTACGAACTTTGCTAAAAGCAACCTTCAGCTTATCTTTCTCATTCTCATACAACTTAAAAACATCTGTTGTCGTTATGTTTCTACATATCATTTTCACATCAGGGCATAGAGCAAGAAGCATATGTCTAAAGAACCTATACTCGACAATTGCAAAAGGCAACTCATGTGCAATTATCATCATAGCAACCTTTTCCCTCCAAACTGCATGATCAACCTTCTTTCTCCTCAATTTCATCTCATGATCAATAATCATATCTCGCACATTACCAGACTTCGACTTCGGCCTAGATTTACAATCTCTAACATGACGATTCAAATGTGATGTTCCTTGATTACCAGCAGTTAACATTTTCCCACAATAGTTGCAACTTGCCGAAACTTTATTCATTCGGGTCATATACTGCCAAACAATAAACGATTTTTGTTTTTACCTTTTGATTGTGACGATTGCCCTTCATCTTCAGGTGCCGATAAACCACCAGCAAATTCCTTCTCTTGCATTTTATACTCAAGTTCATCCGCAGATTTCTACAAAACAAATTTCAGCAGGGAAAATGCAAATTACAATCCAATCCGATGTATGGAGTTGAAACATTGAATTCAAGACCAAAGAATGATGAACAACAAAATGAAACAAAAACTCTCGGTTATGGACCAACTGATGACCAACGAGGTAACAAGAAAATGAGATCGGACCTAAAATAAGCGAGCCATTGTTAAAACAATCAAACAATCGAGCATTTTCAACTGGGAATGATTGAAAATGGATTTAGATTCTAAATTTTAGACCCCAGTTTCTAGTTTCCAATTTCCAGGAATTCAACGCTTCAGTTTCCAGTCACTAAAACGTTCGAAAATGAGGCGGGGGAGGAGGACGACAGGGCGCGAGCACTGAGGCGGGGGAGGAGGACGACGACGACGGTTTGATCAAGTTGGAGACTGAGACCGAGCGATTGTTTAAGCAAGTTGGAGTCTCGATAACGACGAAAGCACTGAGGTGGGGGGAGGATGACGACGAGATGCGAACACTGAGGCGAGGGAAGACGACGACGACGACGGTTTGAGCAAGTTAGAGATTGAGACCGAGCGACTGTTTGAGCAAGTTGGAGTCTTCCACAGCGGCGAGGGCACTGAGGGGGGAGGAGGACGATGGGGCACGAGCACTGAGGCGACGGAGGACGACGACAGCGGTGAAGCCTGGAGAGAGAGGTCGTGCGATGAACAGTGAGACCGAGAGGGAGGCTGTCGAGACCGAGAGGGAGAGAGCTGAGCAATTAGGGTTTGAGTCAGACCATTTTTCGGCGCGGACAGCCCGCGGGCCAAGCTCGGCCCGACCAAAATTTTTCGGGCCAAATTTTTTCAAGCCCGAATCCGACCCAAATATAGACATGCCTATAATTTTCGGCCCAAACCCGCAATTTTTAGATCGGGTTTCGGACCGGACTTGAAATTGACATCCCTAAATTCAAGATATGAAATAAATTTAATCTTTGAGAAATTTCATGGGAATTATATTCTCATAAATTATAAGATTTTATTTTATGAATAATCGCAAGTTGACTTATATTATATATTCAACACCACTAGTACAATTGTCATTAACTCTGTAATTGCAAAAAAATAATAATAATGTAATATAGACAACATAACTAGCAAATGTGGCAAGATTTTCTCATCAATCCAAAATTATGTTGAATTTATTTATATTCCTCGAATCATTCGGGAATTAAAAATAATAAAATATGAACGATACTTTTAAATATTATTAATAATTTTATTTGTGTTTTAATTAACTTGTACTATTTTCAAATTATTTTAGTTTTTCAATAAAAATTTAAAAGATAAAATAATGCATGTTATCACAATTATTTAAAAAAATGTAGTCAATGTTTTATAAATGCTAATAACTAGTTTGGAATGATCAAACGTAGGGGTGGGCAATTACTAAGAAAATGGATTCTAAAAATGATACGTATTTCAAATTGTTTGTACGTTTTTGTCTATGAATTAAAAAACATATATATATATATGGAAATAATCTTGGTATAAAAACAAGATAATTATGACTTTTTTTTCTCATAACTTTTACCTTTGAAATAACAATAATAATAATATATAATTATTGCAATTAATAATATTAAGGCAGTTTGACCGTTATCAGGAAATTTTAGAGTATTCGTATCCGAAATTGAATCCGAGTAGATAATGATTTATCTATTTGAACTCAAATATATGTATCATGGATATCCAAATTTCAGATACCTGAGGTATGAACTATGTATTCGAGGATATTCGAAACCCCGAAACCAAAATCTGTTTTTCTTCGTAACCTCTCTCTCCATTCTCCTCCTCATGTGCTGATGCACCGTCAACAGACCGTTAACCCTGAATGACCAGCGAGACGAGACAGGGGAAGATAACCAGTTGATTATGGACGAGATAAATGAACGGAGAGACACGAACGAATGAGAAGAAAATAAATATGAGAAAGATAGACGGACAACCAACGAATATGGAGTTATAACTCGAATACCCTTAAGAGGTAGTTCTCCTCCAGATCTAACTCGAAACGAAGAGATATGGATGGAGAGAAAGACGAACGAAGAGAAATACAAATGAAGAAGGAGCGACGAAAAGACAACGGACGAGAGAGTTGTGCTTACCGGTGGTGATGGAGGCGAGCGGCGATGAGATTAACAAGAGAAGGAGACGAGAGATAGACGTAGAGAGGAGTGAAAGAGATGAGAGACATACATTAGCAAGAAAAAAAGAGTGAAAGAGAAAAGTATGTAATAATATTTAGTGGTATATCAATAATATTGTGATATATATATATATGTTTATTTTAATATATATTTATATATCCTCAGGTATATGCAGGTATATGCGGATATTCGTTATAGGGATGAAAATATGTGACTTCATGTGTAATGAGATTTCATTACCGAACTCAAAATCTGAATCTCCGAATTCAAATTATTTTTTATAGATCAAAATGAATTTTGGATGGAACCAAATTTTTCGGATAATTTGTTCACCCTTACTGAAACGTATAAGTTTTAGAATGCCTAAATGATAATAGACTATACAATATAAAAATAGTAAATAGAAAATAATGTATATATATCTAAATATAATATGTGACTTCATGTGTAATGAGATTTCTTTACCGAACTCAAAATCTGAATCTCCGAATTCAAATTATTTTTTATAGATCAAAATGAATTTTGGATGGAACCAAATTTTTCGGATAATTTGTTTCATATTTATTAATAACGAAAAATTCATTTAAATATTTAAATTATCAAATAAATAAATCTGACAAAAGTATAAATATTTCAAGAAAATATGATCATTCTATGTAAATTTTAAAAAACACTTGATTCATAAAGAATATTTAAATTATCTAAACAAACATCTAAACCGTCTAGAAATTATAATAAATAAAAACATTCAATTATGCATTTAAATTTTAATTTTTTTTTGTATGATGAAATCATTTGAAAGGTTTTTCCATCGTAATTCATAATTCACTTTTTTTTTTCTTGGTGGATTTTGTGAGATCCATCGTTAACCCTTGATTTTCCAAAACTTTCATTAATGTCTCATTGGATTCTTCCTCATTATCAACTTACGGACATATATTTATTTTTTCTTTAATTTGTTTTCATCGTTTCATTAATGGGAGAACCATAATTATTAATACATATTATGATAGTATCGTTTTTTAGGTACAACATCGTGCTATTTTCATTCTTACCTCTTTTGCTTCATTATTAGGTTAAATGACAAGGAATTGTTATATATTAAATACTGATTTATATAAATACTTGGATAAAAAGTTATAAATTTTTAATCAGAATTTATATTGATTTCGATTATTGTAAAATAAGGGAAAAATACTCATAATATTCGCGTTTTTTAAAATAATAAAATAAAATATTAATGGTGTATAAATTATGGTTAATTTTCTCCATTCTTTTTCTATATTCTCAAAGGTATATTTCCCCCTTTTGTTTCTCTTTAAAGTCGATTGTTAAAATTCATGTGCATTTGTTCGTCCGGATAGAGAATCGAATAAACATAGATTATATCTTAATGCAGTTTTTAAAATTCAGTTTTACCATTAATTAAAATAACTATATTCAATAAAACTGTGATTTATAATAAAAAAAATGGAAAATATCTAAAACAATAACCCTTATGGTACCGACCGATCACATCTATATAATTAAGCTCCATTAATTTCAAACCTTTGCTTTAATTTAAATTTATTTATTTAACCCTTTTAGTCACCTCCAAGAAGTTAGTAACTGGTGAGGGGTTTTTCTGTCCACGTGGCATATAACACCTCCACACTTCGGAACTTCTCGAAGTTTCATTTTTTTAACATAATATCTAAAATTAAGTTCCTGTAAACTTCAACTTAAATCCATTAATCGTTTTATATTAATCCACTTAATTTGTCTTATATTGATCCATTTAATTTATCGATTTGAGGAATAACAATAAGTACAGCAAAATAACATATTTTATTTAGAAATGAATTTGATATATAATTTGAAAATAAATGATTAAAATTTTATAGAAAAAAACTACACAAATGTTAAGATTTTGTTTTTTTATTTATTTCTACACAAATTTATTAGAGTTTTAATTCTATCATTTTTTAAAAAATTTATTTTTAATTTTATTTTTATAATATTGATATTTTCAAATTATACATGTGATCTGTACTATTCATATGATCCGAACAATTCATATGACATTTGTTTATCATACGATCTTTGTTATCTATGTGATTTTTACGATTTATAATACCCGTAAAATTTTCGAAAATCGTTGGAAATCGCTGAAAATTGCTCTCAAATTCGAAATCACCACTCATCTTTTTTCTTNTAAGTACAGCAAAATAACATATTTTATTTAGAAATGAATTTGATATATAATTTGAAAAATAAATGATTAAAATTTTATAGGAAAAAACTACACAAATGTTAAGATTTTGTTTTTTCTTATTTATTTCTACACAAATTTATTAGAGTTTTAATCCTATCATTCTCTAAAAAAATTATTTTTAATTTTATTTTTATAATATTGATATTTTCAAATTACACATGTGATCTGTATTATCCATATGATCCAAACAATTCATGCGACACTTGTTTATCGTACGATCTTTGTTATCCATGTGACTTTTACGATCTATAATACCCGTAAGATTTTCAAAAATCGTTGGAAATCGCTGAAAATTACTCTCAAACTCGAAACCGCCATTCATCTTTTTTCTTAAATTTAAAATAAATTTCATTTCAAAAAAATATCAAATCATACGTATTTTTATTAATAAAATATAAAAATACATATATTTTTCTTTAATTTTTTATTTAATAATTATTGTTAAATTTTTATAAAAAAGTCGTCTAAAAATTAATCGGAAGATCAGAAAATACCTGACGCCTAGATCTCGCCTTAGACGAGATTTTTAAAACACTGATTTTTACACACTTGGAGTTATCCTTCATATTTTCCGGTTATAATAAGTAAATAGGCCGTGAGAAAATATTTTAGAACTTATTTAAACGGAAAAACAAATATACTTTTATGGAAAAATCGGACGGCTCTGGAGGAATCTCATTCGATCATCTCTACTACATATCTAACACGTGTACGGTCATCAGCTACCGTTATGTTCAAAAGAATTGCGAATATTCGGGAAAACAGTTGAATTTATCCTTTAGTACGTAATCAAAATCTCTTTTTTTACGAATTTTTGTATTTATCGTTTCAAATGGATTACCTATATAAGGCATTGCTCTATGAGTGTTATTATAGCAATCGTAAACAAAAACGTATTTGTAGAATTTTTGTAATATTTTAGGTTTTTTTTTTATTTTTTGTGTTTTTTTTTTTTTCTGGCAATGGCGATGAGGAAGTGTTTGACACGGCGTCTCTTCAGCATTTCGAAGATGGCGTCGGGAAGTTTTATGAACTGCCGTATATCGTCTTCCTCGTTAGCCGTGAGAACTCGGATTTCCAAAAATCCTGGAGAAATTGATATTGCTCCGGAGCCAGGTGACATCGGTGTGATTCGGAGGTTTCTTCATAGAAGCGCCATGATCCGGCCGGAGATTCTGAAGATGCCGTTGGGAGGGAATTTGTTGGAGAAGCTCCGGGAGATTGATTTACGCGGGGAACGGAAACGCTTAGACGGCCTTACTCCGCCGGTGAAATCTGCCGCCGTGATTTCTGAAGAAGATAAGGAGACGGAATTCGGTCTGACCGTGGAGGATGCGAGGAAGCTGCTGAGAGTAACGCAGATCGAGACTGTGAAATCGACGCTGAGAGAGACAGGGAGGAGCTGGCTTCCGTACGCGGAGTTCGTCCGCGTTTGCGTAGAAGCTTGTTCAGATCCCGTTCAGGGATCACAGATCGCGAAGATTCTGGACGATTCCGGAAGCGTAATCGTATTGGGGAAATCCGTCTGCGTCAGGCCTGATCAGGTAGATTGTTCATATCCTTATACCTTTACAATACAGATTCTTCTCTTTGAAATTGAATCGTTTGTGTCATTGATCTCTAAATCTGCAGCTGATTGGTTGCCACAGATTTATACATTAGTCGTATGATCCTTGAGTTGAGAGAGATGAAACTCTCTGGAAAACCCTAGGTTACCAAAAGCTATTTTCTGCAAATCTATTATAATCTAAACGCGACCGAAAACTAATACATTTTTTACGGGTTTATTTCTTTCTTGTGCTTCCAATTTCAACAGGATATTGAAAATCTCTGTTACCAGAGACCTGTAGGAGATTCTCCCAGTTTGAGGTGGTGATAAAGAGGAACAGTTTCTACGAAGACCACAACCATTTTGCCCTAATTTTAAACCCTTCAAAACCTTAGGGTTGTAAGGGTTAATGGGTTATTCATACCCTGCCTTTTCATCCCTTGATTATTTGATCCAAAACTCAGATCAAAATCAACAGATTTGGGAGAATCTAGTGGGAAAATGTCAGAAAATAATTATGGGTTTAGGGTTATGCAGGGATAGTGGTCGTTCTCTACTTTGATTACTTCTTAGATAGTAGCAGAACTCAGGACCTTCATTGATGAACTATTTGATCCAGGATTCAGGGTAGTGATGATCCTGTCGATTAATTGAATCGTCAAATATGGAACTTGAACGAGTCTAACTAATAACAAAAGTTAACTCAAGAGTTTGAAATTGTTTAGTACCATATATATGATTTCAAAATTGATGTTTTAGTCGATGTGGGACAATCTATTATAACATTCCCTTCACGTCTAGATTCGATCCTGAAGCGTGGAAATCAGAACGAACCATGTTTTGATACCATGTCAAATATGGATTCGGATCTAACTAATCCCAAAAATTAGTTAAAAGTTTAGAGTTGTCCAGTATTATATATACGTGTCCAAAATTCATGTTCTAGCCAAAATGGGATTACTTATCATAACATTTCACTAACTAGATTCATTGATACTTTAAAGTTGTGTGTTGTTTGTTTTGAGTGCTAATTAATTATGTCAAAAAGTAAGTGTGAAAGAGGTGATGGAGTCTTGTTTTACCCATAAATTTTCTTTTTTTTTGTTTTGATTTTATGTCTAATCAGGTCACAAAATCAATCGAAGGGTTACTTCCTTTACCACATCTTCACAACCCAAACGACCCAAGAAGAATCCAATGGGAAGAACTGGAATCAAAGAAAGCCATGATCGACAAAAAAGCACAGACATTGGTACACAGAGAGCTCTATATTGGTCTGGTTTACTTAATTCTCCAGACATTAGGGTTTATGAGACTTACCTTTTGGGAACTCTCATGGGATGTAATGGAGCCAATATGCTTCTACGTTACATCTGTTTACTTCATGGTTGGTTATGCTTTCTTCCTTAAAACATCAAAAGAACCATCTTTTGAAGGGTTTTACCAAAGCCGGTTTGAAGCTAAGCAGAAGAAACTGATGAACCATCATGAATTTGATGTTGGGACGTATGAAGAACTAAAGAAGATGTTTTGCCCTAACCTGAAAAATCTCTAAAAAAAAATAAAAAAATAGGTATTTGAAATTTTCGATATTTATAATACTTTTTTAAATTTGGGTTTTCGAGTAGGTACGGCTTCTGTAAAATCCATGGAGAGTGTGTTTTTATTGTAATTTTTTTTCCGTAATTCTGCATGCATGAGTCACGGTTTCTATGTTATAAACGCAATTATATTGTAAAAAATGGGAAACAGTTGGAATTTTCTGAATTTTATATTTATAACATAGATTTGCGATTATTTCTAGTAGATAATTTTCTCACTATTTTTAAAATTTTAAGTTTTCTTTCTAAAATGTATTTTAATGATGAAATAATTTTTTTAACTATTTTCTATGTATATTCGGAGCGTAAATAAATTTTCTAACTATATGATATTTATTATTTATGTCTTCGACAATAAATTATATAATTATACCGTACGTCAGGTATCCCATGTTTTAAGGAAAAAGATACCTCGACACGAAATGTAATATATTCCCCTTATAATATTTTCGTAGATGTATATATAAAAATAAAACAAAATTTTATTGGCAATGTTAGCAATGATATTGACATGGACCTTTTGTTACGTATGATACACGTTTCTGGTATGCATACCCTCCAAACCTTCCCATACATATATATATACATATTGTTTATTACATTTGAATAAATCCGACCCAAAAATCCGGATCGTTGTCTAAACGGATTATTTTAAAAATCCATGTGGATTCAAATTTTTAGAATCCATTCAGATTCGGATCCGTTTGGTCTAGATTCAAATTAAATCCGAAAAACTCAAATTAAATTAGAATTTTTTGTGTTGGTTTATTTTGTTTTTTTTTTGTCGTCTTCATTCTCTTCTCTTCTCTTATTCGACACATACAGATATATACAACAAAGTTCCCATCTTTCCCTGTTGTCGCGGCGTTGTCTGTCATCGTTCCCGTCTCTTCCTCGCGATGAGTTCTCCTCTTTCGTTCCTTCATGTTTATGTCGCCTCTCAACGACTCATCGTGACGATCACCGTCCTTTTCTCCTTCATGACGCCGAATTCTCCTCCTGAATCGCATGTTCTTTGTCCTTTCTCTTTTCTCCCTCACGCGCGACGACAAGTTCTCCTCTTGGTGAAGCCACTTGTTCATACCGCTTCTCCGTCGGGACGAGTTATCCTTTTCTTCATTTCAAAATCTGGACGAGTTCTGCTCTCCTTCATCTCTGAATCGCGACAAGTTCTCATTTTGTTCCCGCCACCTGTTTCTTCTATTCTTGTCGTGTATTCCTTATGTTCCGATCGCCTCTCTATCGGGAAGAGTTTTCATCTTCTTCATCTCAGAGTTGCAACGATTTCCTTTTGTTTCAACGAGTTCTCCTGCAGTTTTCCTTTTTCATCTAAAAAATCCTAATTTAATTTGGGTTATTTCGGATTCAATCTGAATAATCCGAACCCGAATCGAAATTCGGAGAATCCAGACCGAAAAATATTCAGATTCAATTCGAATCCAGTTTCATAAATCAAAAAAATCCAAACTCGAATTGAAATCCAAAAACCTCGAACCGAAATCACCCCTATTTTTCACCATAGTCTATTATCGTTGGGATCTAATAAAAGCGATTAGCCCATTGCACGCTCTAATTTGCACTTCTCTAAACCGCTTTATAAATTTCAACTGCCAATTCATTTAGCGGTTGCTGCTAACTAATATGAAAATTTTTAATCTTATAATTTACTCATAATTTACAAAGTAAATTATACAAATATCATAAATATATTAAAAATAATTATTTCAACTTTGTTTGCCATTCCCACATACCTTAAATTAATTGTCACATCGATTCAATATATAGCATAAAGGTTTTTAATTATTATACTTAATTCCATAAAAATACAGTTGCCGACAAGCCCACAATGTTGGCCTTTTAAGGCCCATATTGCGGAAAAGGAGAAATGTATTTTTTTAAAATAAAAAGTTTATTTTTAAAGAAAAGTCTGATTATATTAGAGAATAAACAACAATTAGAAGTCAGAACAGCCTGGAACTTTCCTCGCAGTTGAAGGCTTCGAATTCTTTAGACGCTGCGAATCTTTGATTTCGTCCATTTTTCCTCCGATTTTCCATGATTTAGGGTTCTTCCTCCATTTCCTTGGTGTTAGAAGCCTTCGCCTTCGATCAATTGGTTAGTGATTGTTTCTCTCTCTCTGTTTTTTGTTCTTCCAACTGATTGATCTAGATTTTTAGGTCAATTTATATGTTCTGCAGTAATTTATTTTATTTTACGACAAAGGAATCGTATTTTTTTTTACCTTGATGAAGATCTAGGGTATTCGTTGCGGATTGGCCTTTAATTTTGGTATGCGGTTGGGATTCTAGATTTCTAGGGTTTAACTTATGGTCTGATACGAGTCATTCGATATGCTAATCTCAGACTGTGGTTGATTTCGTCATTGGTTTAGGGTTTCGAGATTTGTACACGCTGATTAAGGCTTGAGTTTTTGGATCGATGACCATTTCCTCATGTTGTAGGAATTTGACTTGCAGGGACTTTGAATTTGATATTCTCAAATCAATAGATGGTTAATGGTGAATCCACAAGCATGTTTTCTGAAAGCACGTCTGGCTCGAACAATAACACAAATGATCAAGGAGACTTTGAGTGTAACATTTGCTTCGAATTAGCTCAAGACCCCATTGTCACTCTTTGTGGTCACCTTTTCTGCTGGCCATGCCTTTACCGTTGGCTTCACCACCACTCACATTCCCAAGAATGCCCGGTTTGCAAAGCCCTAGTCCAAGAGGATAAACTCGTCCCTCTCTATGGAAGAGGTAAAAGCCAGTCTGACCCAAGATCGAAATCATACCCGGGAATGCAAGTTCCAAACAGACCAGCTGGTCAAAGGCCCGAAACTGCTGCTCCTCCTCCTCCTCAACAGGAGCCAAATAGCTTTTTCAATTATGGGTTTGGCTCGATGGGCGGCTTTATGCCCATGGCAACAACAAGGATAGGGAATTTTTCGATGGGGATCGGGGGGTTATGGCCATCGTTATTCAACTTCCAGTTCCATGGATTTCCTGACGCCACTGTCTATGGCTCAACATCTGGTTACCCTTATGGTGGTTTCCACAATGGTTTCCGTGGCCACTCTCATGGATACCCCAACAATCATACAATGGCTCGTGGAGGACACCAAGCGGACGCAGCTCTTAAGAATCTGTTCATAATGATTGGTATTTGCGTAATAATAGCTTTACTTTGCTGGTAATCAGATCTGTCATTGCAGGAATGAGGAACTTCGTTTCCTTGGATCGAGCCATGTCTGTAGATGCGATTATAGTGCGTCAATGGATACGCTTTTACCTCGGAGAAGACTCTCAATCTGTAAGGTCTTATGGAACTCATTTCTTTTTTCTGGTTTTCACGTCTTCATTATCTCGAGACAAACCAGCTCTTGTTCTTTTGTAGTTTGTGAGAAAAATAATCGGTAAATTCTCTATCTTGAACAAGCTATTGGATTTGATTAGAACTTGTTAATATACACAATGTGATTATTGCATTATATAAGCAGCGTATTATTGTACTTTGTATTTCTCAATATGCTATATGACTATGGAAATGTGCCTGTCATTCGTATGTGTTCAAGGGTTCTCCTTAACCCATACTTGACAACTGCTTGATTCCCTTGCCTAAACCCTTCTCCATAGGCCGACGAAGAATCTGATTCAATCTGATGCTTGAAAAATTCACCGAGTTTTTTCTCGAAATCGGATCGATTACCTTTCTTTGATGACGAAGAAGAAGAAGAAGACGGGATTTCTTCTCTCGTAGAACCAGCATAGGTCTCGGATTCTAACCACATGTGTGCTAAAACTTGACAGATCCCTTCTTCTACTTCTGGTTTAAGATTCGGATATCCTGTCCGTACAATGTAAATAATATGTCAAATGTATAACTGAGTTGAACTTCGATTAACACGAAAATGGCCGAGTACTATACCATTTAACCTAAGCCATGCGTGCATCATCTCGTGAGCAAGAATCGATCCCGTTAACAACCTGTGTATGTCAAACGCTTCTACGTTAAACGCCATCCAAGACAAAAACTCGGTTTTCAATGAGGGTTTTGTTTTTTGTTTTACCTAGGAAGTCCATATAAAATAAGAATCGCGGTAACTTCACAACGACGAATTAGCCTATATGGTTCTGTGATCATATCTATCAATCGGTGGCCTGATCCGATCCTTGGCCGCCTCAAAACCTAACGATTTCGAAAATAACAAAAGCTGAAATCTTTTCAATTCAAAACATGATCTTATGTTGTAAGAGTGAGAAGGGTACCGTCGTAACAGTTTGTTCTTCGGATAAACAAAGTCCTCTAGTTTCAGGTAAATGATGATGTCCCTTTAGAAAATGTTCATTAAAGTGAGAGATGAAAAGTAAAAAGTAAAATGTAAAAGGATTTGTTCATTCAATGGAAGGAGGTTAACCATAAATAACTACTTACATTCCTTTCTCCTTCCATAGCTTCATTAAGAGCTGATCTCTCTACCAACAACATGGGAATTTGTTGTTCCACTTTCATATGTAAGCCTTCGTAAAATTCACGTATCTCGAGATACAACGGTTGACATTCGTGGGTATCCATGATTGCGGAGTCAAGACATTCAAGACATAGCTTTCGACCATCATCGAGATTAAGATATCTTGTATCCTTAGGCTGCAACCCGAGAAGGTAAAACATTAAATTTCATATAACGAAATACATTTCTTGAGAGTTTTTGTTTTGATTTTTTCTATTGGAAATTATATTTTGTTATAAAACGAATACAAAATATTTTGTTATATTGTATTGTCTCACATCGACTAACACATGAACTGCATACTCTTATATATGTTATTGAACAACTCTTTATCTCCTTAGTAAGTTTTTAATTAAATCTAAACTTATATGATATCAGAGTCTGATTCATCCCGATTTAAATATACCGATATTAAATCAATCGATTGCGATGTCTACGTACTAAGATCGAACCTGAACGTGCGGGAGAGACTTATATTGTATTGTCCCACATCGATTAACACATGAACTATAGACTCTTATACATATATATATATATATATTATTGAACAACTCTTTAACTCTTTAGTAAGTTTTAATATTAATTAAATCTAAACTTATATTTGACATGATATCAGAGTCTGGTTCGTCTCGATTTGAATATATCAATATTGATTCACCCGATTGCAATGTCCACGTTCCAAGATCACGTCTGAGCGTGAAGTAAAGTCTTATATTGTATTATACCACATCGACTAAGACAGAACTACGAACTCCAATTTTAAACTCTTGAACTTTTGAGATTAATTAAGTCCAAAAACCTATATTTGACATAATCGTCGCATTTACATACCTCCATTCTTTCGCAGCTGCAGCACCGAGGAGTTCCATCACGTTCATGTGAAGGGCAATACTTTTGCATCCAAAAGGGATGTGCTCTATACTCAATTAGACCAACTAGATTTGTAGGAATCTAAAGCAAACAAAATTATTAAGGATCAACATCACAAAAGAAGAAAATTTTGAAAATTAAACAAACAATAAAAGATCAATAAGAACTTACAAAGTTTTTGCAAACATCACATCTTGGGTGATGTTGCTCCTTATAACATAATTTGTGATAAGGTCGATTGCCTGACATCGAAAACTATGAAACAAATTGCACATATTAAGATTCATTGTAAGATAGTAAGATCAAATAACGATATAATTATTTACCGACCTCATAATCGGTGATAGGTTTATTACAAGCGTGGCAACGAAAACATTCAGGATGCCAAACCGCTCCCATGCAACTCAAGAACCTTCCATGTCCAATCTCGACGCGACAACCAGCACATATCCTACCAAAAAAACAAGAAAAAATGACAAATTCTACAAAATGAGTAGTCCATTGCTAGAGTTACATGTCAAGTAATAGCAATAATATCTCTAAATCAATGTTATAAAAATCGTCCTACCCTAATTTTCTTTAGACGATTCGTCTAGACGCTAAGGTGGTCCAGGCGTCTGTTTAGGAGGTCTAAACAGACGCCTGAACCATCTAAAAACGGCTTTTTAGATGATCTAAGCACTTTTTAAGCGTATATCTAGACTGAATATATTCTTTCAATAAATGAGACAAATCTTGTAAAAAACAAAGTTTACGGGCGATATTATTAACTTAATCTTCTTATTCATTATTAATTATTAATTATTTTGAAAAATAATAATCTTTTGCAATCCTTATATATCTTGTATGTTATTCTTTGGTTTCTACATATACCACCTAGTCCGCTTAGACGTGAAACGCTGGATCACCATCCTACTAGTGTTCTAGATAGAAGAAAAATAGGTGCATATTTTTTCTTACTCACCGGTAACTAGATGGGAAGAAGAATGGATACGGTTGAAATATACCCGTTGAATCATATCGAGGAGGAGATCCCACATTCAAACTTTCTTGAATAGCCTTAGCAAGTTGCTCATCTTCCTCTAGTTGAGCTTTGGCACGTCGTTTTTCTTCCTCCTCTAATCGAGCTTTAGCAAGTTGTTTCTCCACTTCTGCTAATTGAGCTTCAGCACGACGCTTTTCTTCTTCCTCAATTCGAGCTTGAGCAATCTTTCTTTCTTCTTCTTCTGCTGCTTCTAATTGAGCCCTCATATATTCTTCATCTTCCTCTTCGTCTTCATCTTCATCCTCTTCTTGTTCAGATTCAGATTCGTACTCTAAAAGGGTTTTTCACAGAGAAAGGAGCAAGATTAAGATAAATATAGGCTTACACAGTTGCACCACAAAAAAAATATTTTTTTTAGTATTGTAATTCGATGAGATGATCATACCAATTACTTTCTTGCCTTTGTCATCTTGCTTTGTAACTTGATCTTGTTCAGAAAGAGAGAGTGCAATAGCACATTCAATGTCTTCTTTGTCAAAATCAGACCTATCCTGCATAAGGGTTCCACGAGAATACAACTTAGATGTATAAATCCGACTTATCTTACATGGAGGCATCCTTTATGTCAAATATGGGTCAGGCCCAACTATTCTCAAAAGATAACTCAAGACTTTAGGGTTGCCCAACACCATGTATATGAGATCAAGGGCCCAACATCGGTATACTCGATAAATCTGGCTCTGATATCATGTCAAATATGGGTTAGGTCTAACTAATCCCAAAAGTTAGTTTAAGAGTTCATGATTGTCCAGTATGTGGGACAATACATCACAACACTCAACCTCATGCCCAGATTCGGTCCTAGAGCGTGAATGCACAATCGGGGGTCCAACATCGGTATATTTAATGAAACTAGCTCTGATATCATGTCAAATATGGGTTGGACCTAACTAATCCAAAAACTAGATCAAGAGTTGAGGGTTGTCCAACATTATATATATGAGACCAAAGTTCATGTCTTTAGTCGATGTGGGACAATACATCATAAGCCATTATAAGTGAGTGACAGAAAGAACATGATCACTTACGGAGGAATAACGTGGCCGATCCCAGCTTCTATCCTCTATGTATCTTCCATTATATTGCCCGTCCAAGAATTTATGGCTCGATCCACGAAGGATTTTCGTTAGCCATCCCATTGAAATCAGAAATCTTTTGGCTGAAAATGGTAAAAACAAGTTTTAAGGTACTTAATTAGAAACAAGAAATTAATGGATTTGATATCAAGCAACACAAATTTCCAAAGATATTTTATTCAATCATAAAGTGAGACAACAAAGAATCATATTGAATGAACATCCAAGAATTGTAAGTTTGACTTTACAAAACACGAAAGGCATTTGAATTTGATAATTAAAACCGAATACTCAGAAAAAAAAAGTATTGAAGGAAGAAAGGTATTAAGATTGGATTAACCAAAAAGTTACCAAATTTATAGCTTATTCAAAGCAACCCAATCAAAAATTTCTTATTTTTTCCCAATACACAAGATTTAAGTTAGGGTTCATCACTTTTCTGATCAACCCCAAATTCAAAAACACATAATGAAAGCTACAACGTTCCCTAGCTGATGATCTTAAGTTCAAATACCAAATTGATAAGAGGAGAAAAGAATTCTGATCCTTAATTTTGCTTCGAGGAAAGTGAAATCCAGCGGAAGACTCATCTTCATATAACTATAGATTGATGAAAGAGATAGAAATGAATACCTGAAGGCGAAGAAGAAATAGAATGAATGGACAAATTTCAGATCATCTTTTGGATCAGAAAACAGAACCCAGTATTCATAATTCCTCAATTTCCTTCAAAAACCCTACAAAATTAAATCTTTCACATGAATGAACACCAAATCAGATGAACATTTCAAGCAAAAGGTTAAGGGACACTTGAATCCAAAGTAAACCCAAGTTTTAGAAACTAATTATATATAAATAAAAAAGGTTTAGAGAGAGAAAGAGAGAAGAATCTCCACTAAATAACTCATCTAAAGGTGAAGAATTTTGAGAGAAAATGGAAGAAAGTAGAACTGAGAGGAAGAGATAGGTTTTGTGTTATGGAAAATCTATTCCATGGGAATTGAATTGAAGCTTTTTAAAGGGTGTGGACCCTCTTCCCGAAATTCACCATATTTGTTTTGGTGACAAAAAAGGTCCAAAAATAAAATGAATATCTCCTTTGAAACTTTTAACCCAAAAAAAAAAAATTCATCACACCATGGTTGACTCTTTTCGTCTTGATCAGTCCTTCCTCCACACTCTTCTCTCTCCACAATTTCTTATTTAAATTGTTTTAAATGTACATATAATATATAACTATTTATCAAATAATATATATATATTCTAAATAAAAAAACCCGTCTTGAACCCTCTCTTGAACCCTCTAATAGGAGAATGATTCCTTGTCCTTTATTATCATCATATCAAGTCTATATATAATACAAATCAGCAAGTAATCAAGGATAAATCAGCAAGTAATTAAGGCCCAATTATAGGCCTAATACAAAGCATAATTCATATGTTAACACTCCTCCGCAGTCAATGCGGAAACTGTGTCTACGCATAGACTGGACTTGAACTCGCGGAATAGAACGGAAGGTAGTCCTTTGGTGAAGATATCCGCGAACTGTCGTGATGACGGGATGTGGAGCACTCGGAGAGTTCCTAGGGCGACCTTCTCGCGTACGAAGTGGATGTCAATCTCGATGTGTTTAGTGCGCTGATGTTGAACCGGGTTGTTGGAGAGATAGACGGCGGAAAATGAAGAAATAAGCATAATTGTTGAACGGCGTATTGGATCTCGGGACGTGTGAAGGTGAGGTATTGTAGGGCGCCAACAATGCTGCGATATCGACTCGGATCAGCAATCGGAGGGCCGCAATCCGCCGTGAGTTTAGGCTTGGTGTCGCACGGTGTGGAGCATGGATGGCAAGCGGACATCCCCGCTCGTTCCAAGATACTCTCGGCATATGTCTTTCGATGAAGAAAGAGACCTTTTGAATTGCGTTCCGCGGTGACGCCGAGGAAATGATGTAAGGCACCAAGGACTCGGCATATGTATTTTGATGAAGAAAGAGATCCTTTGAATTGCGTTCCACGGTGATGCCGAGGAAGTGATGTAAGGTGCCAAGGTCGGAGATGGCAAATTCGGCTTTGAGAGAGCGGATAATGTCGTTGAGAGTGGCGTTGGTGGATGCCGTAAGGATAATGTCGTCCACGTATAGTAAGAGCATTGCGTGTGCGGTGGCTCGTCGGAGGACAAACAATGAGGAATCACTTCGGCTTTGAACAAATCCAAGGCATGAAACGAAGTCCGTGAACCGCTTGTTCCACGCACGGGGGGCTTGTTTGAGTCCGTATAGAGACCTCCTCAACTTGCATACGTAATCCGGGTTGGACGAGTCGCGAAATCCAGGAGGTTGAGACATATATACCGTCTCCTTTAGGTTTCCATGGAGAAACGCGTTCTTGACGTCTAGTTGATGGATAGGCCAATTCCGAGAGACACAAATGCTTAGAACCGTGCGAATAGTGGTCGGTTTCACCACCAGGCTGAATGTGTCTTCGCAATCAATTTCGATTTGTTGCGATTTCCTGTTCGCCATGAGCCGTGCTTTGTATCGCGCTAGAGGTCCATCTGCATTAAACTTGTGTCGAAAAAGCCACATAGAACGAACAATGTTAACCCCATAGGGACGTGGAACAAAGTCCCAAGTACCACTTTTAATAAGAGCATCAAATTCATTTTCCATCGCACTACGCCAATACGGATCCTCTAGGGCTTTTAGGTGAGAGTTGGGTAGGAGTGAGATGGTGGTAGTGTTAAGGTTTAGGACTTGGCGTGGTTTGGAGACCCCACGTTGGCTACGTGTGGTCATGGGGTGTGAGCGGGTAGGAGGTTGGGTTTGTGTGGTAGCGGGCTCGTGTGTGAGGGTTACGGCGAGAGCATCGGTGGGCGGTGGGTTATGAAGAAGAGACCGCAATAATGGGGATGGGTCGTCGGTATTGTCAAGAAATTTGAGGTTGACGGGAGGTTTGAGGGCCATAGTAGCGAAAGGGAAGGTGTTCTCGTCAAAAACCACGTGTCGAGATATTATTATTCGTCGGGTTTGGAGGTCTAGACAACGGTAACCTTTGTGATTGCTCGGGTACCCAAGAAAGACGCAAGGTGTGGATCGTGGGGA
>CM071874.1:975740-1047923 GCA_036759665.1 Gynandropsis gynandra | reverse complement strand
CATGCGCTCGGCCTTTCCATTTTGTTGGGATGTTTGAGGGCAAGAGAATCGTAGAACAATGCCGTGGAAGTCAAAGAAGGATCGAATTGCATTGTTGTCGAATTCTCCCCCGTGATCACATTGGAGGGTTTTAATTCGTGTTTCGAATTGTGTTTGGACGTAGGATGAAAAATGGATAAATTTGGAAAAGACATCACTTTTTCGTCGAAGGGGATAAATCCAAACGAAGTGAGAGAATTGATCAAGGAAGAGGACATAGTATTTGATACCGCTAATGCTTGGAATGGGAGATGTCCAAACATCGGAGTGAATAATTTCGAAAGGTGAATTGGCCAAAGTGAGAGATTTATTAAACGGTAAGCGAATGTGTTTCCCAAGTTGACACGCACGACAAAGAGTTTGTGCGTTGTCTTTATTACAATCAATAAAACCCGAAGAAATCAAAGAATGAAAACTAGAAACCCCAGGGTGCCCAAGTCGGTGATGCCAAGTGGTACCCGACGTGATGAGAGCGTGATCACGAGGCGGAGGCCGAGCGCGGGATAGGGGTGGGAGGATAGGGTAAAGCGGTCCCGAGCTATCACATCGGAGAAGAACCGTTCCCGTCGGAATGTCCTTCACAGAAAAGCCACAAGGATCAAATTCAACAGAACAATTATTATCACGAGTAAATTGTCTTACCGAGATAAGATTTTTGACAATCGACGGTGTGACGAGAACCTGAGGAAGCTTGAATTTTCGGTTAGGTGTAGGTATTATTGTTTGGCCAGTTTCAGTAACGGGTATAGAGGATCCATTTCCGACGTAAACGACAGGTTTAATGCTCGAATTAAAAGTGGATGTGAGTATACCTGGTTGTGACGTCAAATGAGCCGTAGCCCCGGTATCCATGTTCCACGATGTGTCGCTAGGGTTTTGAAGAGTGACAACATTGAATGCTTGCATGAGATTCGGAGGTAAATCTATGGACGTCTGAGCGGCGGCCGGAGGGGGCGGTGCGCTCGGTGTTTGCATGAGATTAGCCGTAGGGTTTTTTTATTAAAAGTTATTTTTGAAGGTTTTTTTTTACTTTACCCCTTGTTGTTTTAAAGAAAATTAATCTTCAAAATTTTAGTTTAAAAAATATATAGTTTTATTTTTAATTTCAAGAAATAGTTATTAGAATTTTAGGATTAATATTTCAATTTTTTTCATTTTTTTATTTTATGAGTTATTAGTGTTTTTATTTTATGAGTTATTAGAGTTTAAAAAATATATTAGAGTTTTTTTATTAGTTAAAAGTGTAGGTTTTTTTTATTAAAAGTTATTTTTGAAGGTTTTTGTTATGAGTTAAAGTGTAGGGTTTTTTTATTAAAAGTTATTTTGAAGGTTTTTTTATGAGTTAAAAATGTAGGGTTTTTTTATTAAAAGTTATTTTTGAAGGTTTTTTTTATGAGTTAAAAGTGTAGGGTTTTTTTTATTAAAAATTATTTTTGAAGGTTTTTTTGAGTTTATTCCAAAAATAATATATGTGTATTGGATTTCAATATATATATATTTCAAGAGGAGGTGAAAATTCTATGACAATACGTGACTTGTCGGTGTTGTTGAATATTACAAATCAATAACCCCACTCCTACTTTTCTTTTCTGTTTTTTTTTATGTTCTTTTTGTTTCTCTTTTATCCTTTTTTTTAGTTTTATGGATAAATAATTTCTTTTTTTTTTTCTTGGATTCTCATACTGGGTTCTTTAATAGTTCTGGAAAAGACTGTCTAAAAAATAAAAGAATAAAAAAAGGAAAAAAAATTGAATGTAAAAAAGTAAAAGTGTAAATAAATATAGCTGACAACGCAAGCATCCAATGTTTCTTTACCTCACCTTCTCCGAGATAATATTGTTTTGAGTGAAAAATCGTCCGACCCATTTAAATTAGGAAAATATTATACAAAAATTGTTTTGGTACATTAAATTTATATACAAAAATAAATTTATTCATTTTATATATTATTTTATAGTCCATCACTTAAAATATATACAAATTTAATACAAATTCTCACAAATCTATACAATTTATAATAATATAAGATAAAATAACAGGTAAACTGAATGTAACATATAATTTATAGTCAAATGATATATATTACAAAAAACATCTATAATGCAGCGATAAAATTATAGGAATTTTATACAAAATCTTATATTTTTTAGATTATTTTCCATTACTTTAATTAGGTGTAAACTATTCAACAGTATGAATAGTTGACTGCTTCTCTAGTTATAAAGAAGTCAACGATGGTTGACCGAAACCACTCGTGTCTCCTATATTTTATAAATTATGTTAAAACGAATAACATATGGTGTGTAATTACAACCGTATGATCAGGGCCGTGCCTGAAGTATTGGAGGCCCCAAACGGAAATAAAAAAATGGTGCCCCTGCTGCGGTTCGAACTCGGGACAAGCTGTATATGACAGCACGCAACAACCACCACACTACGATACATTCTTGTATCTGGTGCCCCTAAAATGGAATATTATTGTGGTGCCCTAGGCCTATGCTTGGGCTGCTTGTGCTCAAGCACGGCCCTGCGTATGATCATATATTATCTGTTTTGAAGTTGAATCAAGACCGTTGAAATTGAGGTTAATTTGTTAAATTAGTGGTTTACTAAACCTTACTAACCACATCACATAATCTATTTGTTAGTTGGCCTAAGGTAAGAGTGGCAAACTCACCGGACCGGGTCGGTCCGAACTCGATAATGGTTCGGTGAAAACGGGTTCGAGGCGATCCGATTCGAAATCAAATGGATCTAGAATTTTAGGTTCGCGGTCTGATCCGACGGATTTGGGACAACCCTCGGATCAATTCTATTATCGTTTTCTTGCCAATTGTCTGAAAACCTTCCTTCTGATACAAACAGACAACAACAAAGGCTCCGATCAAATCTCCATGTCGAGAACATTGACTATCACGATAAATATGACGACGGGGAGACAAATGGAGGAAGAAGGCCTTAGGACAATATCCATGACTCACCCACGAATCGTAGTTGAGACGAATCCGAGGAGACGATTGAGGAGACGAACAAGGAGAAGAAGACCGTGAAAAGAATCATGAAGAAAAGTAGAACCGTGCATCGTGGGAGAAGAGAATAAGAAGGACGTGACCGTGGAAGAAGAGAAGAAGACGTATGAGAAGAGAAAAATGACGATTAGGGTTGGAACAATTGATTGATGTCTCTCATCTGCTAAGAATTTTATTTTCAAGGTCCGATGGGTCGGTCTGAAACCCAACGAACCAAACTATACTTTTGTGGACTATTATAAAACCCGAATCTAAATATCCATTTGCTTGCACACATTTCATTTTAAGGTCCGAACTCGTTCATTTTCGGATAGACCCACAGATCGGACTCGATTTTATCACTCCTAATCTAAAGCATTTGAAATTAGCAATATTAAGGAGATTGAGAACATGTATTTTTTTAAACCATTTAATGTATTCAATTAATATAGATATACTAATAAACTATTTTTACAAAACACAATAATCATTTGACATAAAATCATAATGTATCATTATGATATCAAGTAACATAATGCAAACATGTACATACTAAAAAACATATTCATTTCAACATAAATGTGTAGATAGGAGTCCATTGAATATTATTTCGACCAAAAGCATTAAAATAATATTTATATCGTATTATGGAAATAGAATATTTTAAATTATTTTTATATAGAAATATCATAATATATATATTAAGATATGATCTAAAAGAAGTGAACTTATGTAAATTATATTTTTTTTTCTCGTTGACTAGCATGTGAACTTTTCATAACGTCAAATGTAAAATAAATATTAAATAATTTATTTACTTGTATATAATAAAAGCTCTTTTTTTTTTGTAATTGTAGTAAAAGCCCACGGGTTGGTTTTTATGCTTTTAAGGCAAAAAAGAAGTCTACCATTAAAAAAAAAGGATTTAAAGGTTTATAAAGTCTGTGTTTGATTAATGATGAGGTGAGAGATTCCCTTCCAAGGTTAGGTTTTTAATTTTTTTCACTTTAAACCCAAAAATCTCGATTTTTTTTTTGTGCGATAAAAAAATAAAATCTTTCTCTTTTCTTCTTCCTCTTTGACGTCAAATCTTTTAGCTTGGGCCTTCTATATCACTGACTGTATGTGTTATTTTTCTAAATCAGAGAAAATCACTTTCATTAGCTCAGATTTGCTTCAATGGGTTTGAAAAAAGACAATTGAAGGGTTTTGGAGTGTAGTTCTTGTGATTCATGAATCTGTGGAAATCCATTTTGTTCCTATTTTGAACACAAATTGTTGTCTTCTTCCTTCTCATTTGTCTCAAACAAACCCCATCTGGACATTCTCTCTCTCTCTCTCTCTCTCTCTCTCTCTCTCTCTCTCTCTCTCTCTCTCTCTCTCTCTCTCTCTCTCTCTCTCTCTCTCTCTCTCTCTCTCTCTCTCTCTCTCTCTCTCTCTCTCTCGTTCAAAGAGGTTGGCTTTTTTTTTGCCATTCTTTTACTCTGTTTGTGTTGGCTTCAGCTTTTTTTTTCTGGGTAGTGAAAAATTGCTCAGATTCAAAGTGTTTATGCAGTAATTTTGATGTTAAATGGATCAATTTACTACTTTTCCTCTGAAAATTCCATAAAAAAGTTCAGGGTCTTGATAGAATCACTTGATCTTCAGTTATGATTTCTCTAAGGCCATTAAAATGGGTTTAATTGATTATAGGACTGTATATCTTTAGTTCTTGATTTTGATTTCTCTTTACTTTTTTGATTAATCATGCTCAGATCCTTTTCTTTGAATGTAGTTTTCCTGAAAAGCAAAGACTTGAAGAGAACAACACTCATTGTTCTTCATATTCTTCCCATCGCCATAAGCTTGTAAGTCTTCTTCCTTTACTTTCCTCAAGCTTGATTCAGGTCATCAATGGCGTCCTCAATAGACAATGATTCTGTTGAATTGAATTTATACATAAAAGGGTTTGTTAAAGTTCCTTTTTTTAACCTTTCAGGACCTGAAACAATCAAATGAATCAATAGAAACCAAGAAGAAACTATCACCAAATGTGAAAGTTCATAGCTCTTTAAAGCAAGAGGTTGGAAATGGGTTGTATTATATCGATTAATCTCAATACGAAAATGAATATTCATCGTATCGTTCTTTATAATTCAGATTCTCGAGCTCGAGGAACGATTACAGAATCAGTTTGATGTTCGACGTAGTTTAGAGAAGGCGTTGGGTTATAATATAACGTCTCAAGATCGTAATACGAATGTAATTTCCTCTTCAAAGGTAACGTTTTTATACGTTCTTCGAGCTTAATTTACGTGACCATGGAGTGTAATTCGACATTTTATATGTTGCAGCCTGCGGAATTGATCAAAGAGATTGCTGTTTTAGAGTTAGAAGTTTCACATTTGGAACAATACCTCTTATCGTTATATCGTAAAGCTTTTGATCAACAAATATCATCCGTTTCTCCATTGTCAAAGCAACAAAAATCGATCCCGAGAGGAAAACGATTAGACTTTTCAAGAACTAATGTAAACCCGGATCAAGAAACGTCAATACTCGAGTCTCGATGTTTCTCTTTCGACAACAGATTGAGAGATTCATCTATCGTCGAGAAGGAATTAGATTCAGATGTACGTCGATGTCAATCTTCGCTTAATCAACGTTCAATCTTCAATAATAGAATCTCTCCACCAGAAGAGTCTCTTCTTGCTTGCCATTACCAACCCTTGGAGGTACTTAACATCAAAATGTTTCATTTATACATTAATTCTTCAATTTACCGAATCCACGATCGTATTATTTCCATCTTTGATGACAAAGTAGTATCCTTTTCAGATGGGCGGCCGGATATATGATCATGTACCCGTAACACCCAACAAGTTATCCGAGGATATGATTAAGTGTGCATCGGCTATATACTGCAAATTTGCAGATCCACCCGTGATAAATCACGGCCTTTCATCTCCTAGTTCGTCTCGATCATCAACAAGCGAGTTTTCCGCTCATGAACAATATGATATGTGGAGTCCAAGCTTTAGAAAAAACTCATCTTTTGATGTACGGTCTGATCATCAGTTCGAATTCAGTGGACCTTATAGTTCAATGGTCGAAGTATCGTACATTTGCAATAATCGTAAAAAAGGACGTGACCTTGACCTAATGCTTCGAAATTTTAGGTCAGCCTTAGCAATTCTTTTCGCGTAATCGTACATTTTCCGTCGTTGGATTCAATATGCTTATTGTGTTGCTATGCCTATTCAGCTTGCTTATTAGCCAACTTGAAGGTATTAATCCGAGGACGTTAACACATCAAGAGAAACTCGCGTTTTGGATTAACGTTCACAATGCACTTGTGATGCATGTAAGACTTCTTCTTCGCTCGTCTTTTTTTTTTTCTTTTTCGTTGTACTTGAGTTTGATTAATTTTAGAGGTTAGATCAAGAGTTTAGAGTTATCTAATATCATATATATATATATATATAAGAGTCTATCATTTATGTCTTAGTCAAATTCATATCATGGTCGATATAGAGAACATAACAAAACATTCCTTTTACGTTCAAGCTCGGCTCTGAAACGTTGACATCACAATCAGGTATTCATCATCGAAATATTTAAATTTAGATAAATTAAGAGTTTAGCATTATATAAAAATCCAATATCATATATAAAAGTTTATCAATTATGTTCTTGTCAAAATTCATGTTTTAACCGATATAGAACAACACAACATAACATTCCCTTTACGTTTTGGCGATACGCTGTCTTGAAGCGTGGACATCGCAATTGGGGGTTCACTATCGGAATATTAAAATCGAGATAAACTAAGTTCTGATATCATAATAAACTTCTGCGAAAAATGATCTTATGTCTAATTCCAAAAGCTAATCTGAGCGTTTAGGATTGTCTAATATCATATTTAAAGATTAGATGATTCATGTCATAGTCAATGTAACCCAACATAACTAAGTTGTCTTTCCGCTGTAGACATTTTTGGCTTACGGGATTCCTCAGAACAACGGAAAGAGATTTTTGCTACTCTCCAAGGTACGAGTCCTTTCTTGTTTGATCCAAGAACAAAAATGAGAAACCGAACAATACGATTTAAGCAAATTCTGATTCGTTCGGTCTCTTATAATCTTGTCTAGCATTTATACAACATAGGAGGTAGCCGAATGAACGTCGAAACAATACAAAGTTCTATTCTTCGTGGGAGGTTGCCGCGTCCTGGTCAGGTAAGGGCCGAGGTTATGGTCATGTGAGATTCTTTCGATTGCGACGTGACCATTTTGTTAAACCTCATGAATCTTTCTTCTTCTTGCAGTGGCTCCGGTTATTGCTCACTCCAAGAAAATTTAGAACCATTGATGAGCATCAAGAGTTTTCCCTTGACCACTCTGAGCCACTCTTGTACTTTGCTCTCTCCTCAGGCAGCCATTCCGATCCTGCGGTGAGCCATCACATCTATACATAAATTAGGCCCTGACCATTTTGGATTTCGGTTCGGATATAATGGGTTCGGATTATTCGGGTTTTAAAAGATAATAACCAAACAATAACCGAACGGAACTGGAGTAAACCTGGTCATTTCGGATTTCGGTTCGGATATAATGGGTTTGGATCGGGTTTTAAAAAATAATAACCACACAATAACCGAACCGGACTAGGCCTGGCCATTTCGGATTTCGATTCGGATATAATGGGTTCAGATTATTCGGTTTTTAAAAAATAATAACCACACAATAACCGAACTGAACTAGGCCTGACCATTTCGGATTTCGGTTCGGATATAATGGGTTTGGAGTATTCGGTTTTTAAAAAATAATAACCACACAATAACCGAACTGGACTAGGATCTGGCCATTTCGGATTTCGGTTCGGAAATAAATGGGTTCGAATTATTCGGGTTATAAAAAATAATAACCAAACAATAAACGAATCGAACCGGATACATTCGGTTTTTAAACTTTCATATCCGATCGGTTATTTTATTTACACTCGAACTGAACCAGATGATCATAATTCGGTTCGGTTTGGTTCGATTTTATATTACCGAACCGAAATGTCCACCCCTAACACAAACTGTATAATACATTTTGGATTCGAAATGTGAAATCTTTAACGCATTTCTTGATTGTAGATTCGTGTGTATACGCCCAAAGGAATATATCAAGAGCTAGAAATAGCGAAAGAAGAGTATATCCGAGCAACGTTTGCGGTAAGAAAAGATCAGAAAATACTCTTACCGAAGATAATCGAATCATTCAGTAAAGATTCGAGTTTAAGTCAGGTGGATCTAATGGCAATGATCCAAGAATGCCTACCCGAATCATCGAGGAAAACTATAAAAAAACTCGTTTCGGGTAAAACCCGAAAGAACATTATCGAATGGACCTCTCACAATTTTGGTTTTCGATATTTGATATCGAAAGAACTCATTAGATAATGCATTTGAAGTTCATATGTAATCTTTGTATTGGTTTTATTCTTTCTTGGTTTTGGTTTGAAGGATTAATGTAATGTAATGTATGAGAAAGTACATAGGAAAAATGTAAAAGGTGGAAATAGAGCATAAACTGCGTGCTGTTTTTTTGTCTCTCCTCCGGAGTGATGTTTTGCCTTGTGTAGGAAATATAATGTATATGTCATTTTTTTCTTTTATAATTTTAGAGGAATTTCAGTGACGAAAACGGTTTATTACTCTTTTGACATGTGTTTCATGAGTGTTAATTAATACGATTATTTAGGTGTTAAATCAATTGGTCAAATCTAAATCCATTATGAGTTAGGTTATTTTTATATTAGTCTAGTCTATATTTATATGGATTAAATTTTTTTATAATTCTATTATAAATCTAAAAATTTAATAAAATTTATTTTGTCTTTTATAAAAAGTATTATAATAATGTGTTATTATTATTTTATATATAAATGATATATAATATATAATAAATATATAATATTTTTTAATTCTATTGATACTAATTTATATGAATTCATTAAAATTTTGATATAATTCATTAATCAATTTTTTTTTTATCGTGTATTAAAAATTTTCAAACTAACCCATATTTATATGGATTGGACCAGAACCAATCCGCAAATTAACTAATCTACGAATATTGTCTAAAATAATGAACATTTGAATATGAAATTGGAGAAATATTTTGTATTAACTGTTTAATAATTGACTAATTTATTTATTTTGGATTGTATATATTAATGACATTTTGAACTTTGTAGAAATAACCCACAATAAAAAATATAGATGTGTGTACTCGTGTTTTGTTAATACTGATAAAATTACAATTGTTGGACCTTCAAATAGTATAAATTCATATTATTCACGAACCATTCAATTCAATATTGATTAATACCGTAATCAATTCAATATTATTAGAAAATGACTGAATAATATGATAAATAAATAAACTCAAAGAATGCTCGGTGTATGTATGATTCATGTGAAAAGGTACAAAAATGCATTTAAAGGTACAATAGTTTAAAGTGGGTATCATTCCCATGCAAAAAAAATAAAGTCATATTTATGTTAAATTGATATAATTTCAATGGAAAATTTGGTGGGTAACTTTATATATTACGTTATATGATTCAGAAATATCTTTTTATTTTTCTCTCCTTTAATTGCCTTTTGCTTTGTTTTTTAGGTTATTTTTGGGTTTTACGTAGAGTTTCCTAAAAGCAAATATGATTGTGTGAAGGGAGATCCAATCAGGCAACAAAGTTAATTATTTTTAAAAAGATTTGGTTATCATATCTAAATTTTTTAAATTTAATAATAACGTTTATATGAGTTTATTATAAGCCATCTAGAAGCTATAAATATTTTTCTAATACATTATATATATATATTATGTATATGGATTGGGCAGTGTCCACATAATCGATGGAGGAAAAAGCTCACGCACTAGCTGAATTAAGATGTAGTTCTCTTTATCCATAATATACTGTTATAAAACAATCTAAAATGTAATATTATTTATTTATAAATTCTTGTAAATTAAAATAATATACAAGTAATCTTTATTGTAAATAAAAATAATATAGAATAAAATTTATTAAAAACCATATGAATAATGTAATTTATGTATCGATTTATACATCTTATATTATCATAAAACATAGATATTTAAAATGATTTCCAATGATATATTTTTAAAAAAATATATTACAATATAAGATATAAATTGGATGAATTTCGTTATTTTATATAAATTTGGCGAGTTTATTATATATTGTAGATTTTTAGGTTGTTTCTTTAGATATATATATATATATATATGCTAATAATATAAAATTATCTAGTATATTAGGTTATTATTTGTGCGTGTAACATGTTGTTCAACGTTTTGCGTTATAGAGACAAACACTTTAATTAATAAGGTGTAAAAAGTCTCGAAATTTCTAGCAAAAAATAAAAGAATGGGGTAGGGATATTAATTTAACGTAAAGAAAAAAAATAATCTTATAATTTAAAAATGTTCCAAGAGAAACATAGTGTGTGTGTGGCTATTATTTAGTGGTGTTATATGCTTCATTATTCGTATCTTTTGGACTTTTTCAAATAATGTTATTATATAATGAAATTGGGGTCGTATAATCATAAATAATTCATTAAAAATAAATAAATAAATCTAATTATAAACGTATAAAATGGGAAATGTAGGACCTGATGGAAACAGTCTCATAAAATTGTTGTTGAAACTTGTTACACCCACTTGCTTCTTTATTCAGCATTATTGCTTTTTCCAGCATTAGTGGCTTCTATATACAGTCGTATACATTCACACACATATCTATATATTGTCAGTGACGATCTAAATTATAATTTTGTTGGAGATATATTTTTTTAAGAAATAAAGATAAATAATACATTAATTTTGAATTTTTTTAAATCAATTCTTTTTTATACTTTTAAACTATAAATATTTCAATGATTTTATAAACGTATAAAATTTTAGTTAGTGTTATTTTATATATGTAAAATAACATTAATAGTATTAATGTTATATAATTATCACGTGTAAAATTATATAAATTTTATTTTTTATTTTTATTAATTTTATTGAAATATACGTATTTTAAAGATATAAAAATTAATTGCTTGACTTTTATATTTGTTTGATAATTAGTTTTCTTCCATCATTTTCTATTTTCAGATATATTTTAAAAACTTTAATTTATAATTTTAATTTTTAATACAAATTTTAAAAAATGATTTGAGGTATTTGATTCCAATAATTTATTGGAGATCCACGCCATTGTATATTGTAGGCCATTGTATATTGTCGGACTGGTGGAAAATCAAATGGGTCTAGAATTTTAGGTTCACGGTCTGGCCCGATAGACTTTGGACGGTCCATAAACCGATGTTATTATAGTTTCTTCTGTCAATTGTCTGAGAATCCTATTACTGTTATAAACAGATAACAACAAAGGCTCCGACCAGATCCCATGTTAAGACGAACAAGAGAAGACGACCGTGGAGACGAATAAGAGGAGACAATCGAAGAGACGAACAAGGAGACAACCGATGAGACAAACAAATAGAAGAAGAACCGTGAAGAAAACCATGAAGAGAAGCAGAACTGTACGTAATGGGAAAAGATAAGAAAAATGATGTGGCGATGGGAGAAGAGAAGAAGGGCGGCTAGGGTTGGATGTCTCTCATTAACTAAAGGTTGTTTTTAATGCCCGACAGGCCGACCCAAAGTCCTTCGAACCGGACCATAATTTTACAGACTATTATAAAGCTCAAACCTGAAGACCCGTTTGAATTCGAGTCTTTCATTTTAAGGCTTGAGTCCGCAGATTTTGGAACAAAATTCAGGTATATCTACGAGTCGGATTCGATTTTATCATTCATGTGAATTGCAGCTTGATTATCACAATGAAGACTTATTTGTTGTGGGTGTGTGATGCCAAGTTCTTCGAGTATGGCTTTCATCATACTAGCTCGCATGTGTAGGAGTAATGGGGGGAGATGAAGAGTCCCACATTGACAAAATCATATGAATGAACCCATGTATATAATGAGTTATTCAATGGTCATGTCTAAATGGATTACAAGACATGGAAGTGGGCTTCTTCATGGGCATGGAAGTGGGCTTCTCCATGGGCTTGGAATGGGCTTCGGATCCTAATATTAATGGGTCAAGATAGGGCCTTGGGCCATGGGGCTCTTGGGTTCAGTGGTTAATTCCGAATTTAACTTAAATTTTTTCGGTTTAGTTTTTCCGAAATCAATTTTAAATTCGGTTTAGCACTGGTTCTGAAGCCAACAGTCACACCTCTCCATTTTGAACGAATTTGGCTCATTTGCAACCATTGCAATGGTTCATTAAAAACCGCTTTTTGACTCCTCAAGGTTCCAGAAAGTGATGATGGTTGAAAGTCTATAAATAGGAGATCAATTTGTTCTGGAAATCGATCTGTTTTTCTGAGATAAATGCTTACAAAGTAGATTCATCAAAAAGTCACGAATTTCTTGAGATCGTTGCATCCTCTAGGCAGAAGCGAGGACAAATTTCTGTCTAAAATTTCTGTCTAAGGACACTGCTCATCGCAGGCCTCGATCAATTCACTTTCGGTAACCACGTTTACTATTTCATTTACTCATAATTAGTCACTTTGTTTCATAGATTATGGTTTTCCTATTGAATTATATTAGGTCCGGATTGATTGGTTCTAACATATACTCCAATCTATATTTGTATCCTATTCAACTAAATTTGAATATATAAATGTTGAGATATCAAAAATGCATTGCCAGATTCAAAATCTAGAGATATAGATAAAAAAAATTATATTGTGTAGTCCTATATATTATATATTAAACTTAATATGTTAAATTTGAATTTCTATATGTATTAAAAATATGTTAATCAAGAATTTTTATATGTATTAAATATATATATATTAATCAAGAATTTTTATTAGAATTAGAATATGTATGTATTATAAAGTTTAAATTTTTTAAATAATTTTTAAGATGGATTAAATCCAAACCAACTGTTTATCTATATATATATATATATATGTTCATTTATACATATACTTACAAGCGATTTGCCAAACATGCATATATAATATACATAAGCAAGCGATATTAATATGAACATGTTATTGACATATATTATTTGTTTATATACTGTCTAAATAAAGTATTTAGTGGTATTATTCAATTTGATACTATTCCAAATAGTCCATGTCACCAACTCACGGTGGATATTGATACACGGCCACACATACACATATATACATATATATATATATATATTAATAAGTACATATTTAGGGTGAACTATATGACCCACCAACGACTGTGGATATGCAATAAAAACAATGAATATAATGAAAAACCCAATTTCAGAAATTGTTATAAAATAAAAGCATTATGAGAAAAGCATTTAACCTTAAATTAGAAAGTCCACTGTGATGATAGTTTCTGAACAGCTGTAACCAAATATATTCACGTATTTCAATTTTTTTTAAATGAAAAAATAATTGTATAAATACTTTAATCATATCACATTTTCAGATACCTATATAAATTATAATATTTTTAATTAAAATATAAATTCAATGATATTGGTTGTATAATATGATAAGAATATATTTTATAATAAAATATAATAATTTATTTTTATTTTGAAATCTGATATGGTTCATATATTTTTAAATAAATATATGTGATATTCTAAAAAAATACAAGAACCGAAATGGTGACGTGTCACTATCCCTGAACTCATTGGTCCAAGAGAAGTCCTTTCCAAAAGTGATACTCAAAGGAAACTAATAATAACTAAAAGCCAATTACTGACTCTTTATGTGATATTACTTACTGTTTTGGAAAAATAACGATTTCTTAAATTTCGTCCCAAATTTTATTTTCACGCAATAAATGCTATATATTTTTATTTTATAGTTTAAATGATGAACTGTAAAATAATAAATATATTATAAAATTACAATTTTTATTTTGGAAAAAACATTCATCTATTTAAATTGAACATAAATTTGTTACACTATAATTTTAAAATATAAGAAAAGAATAATATGTAAAGATTAAAAGTTTCTCATGATATATAAAAATGGTTATTTCGTTTGTAAATTTGAAATATAATCATTAGACGTGGATGTAAAAAAAAACTCTAATCTAATTGGCGATGAACAGTGCGCATGTGGCAAAATATCTAAAAAAGTGAATGTGTTTTTGCTTTGTTAATTATATTTTATTGTTTTCGGAAGAAAATTAGGTGAATCTTGTTTTTTTCACTTAAAATTAAATTGGATTGTGTAACAAAATATATATATTATCTATTTATATATATTATTATTAATATTTAAAATAATTTTTAGATTAAATAGATTTAAATTCATATTTGACGTAATAATTTTAAAATTAATTAGATTGAAAATAATATTCAATATATAATATAGTTGAATATTTTGATATTATATTTCATTTTATGATGTATATATTTTAAGATCGAATAAAATATAACAAAAAATCATAAAAAATGTTATATTATTCTAAACTATCTCAATGTAAATAATGTATCAATTTTAAATTTATAAAAACCAACATTTAGATTCATATTTGACTATAACCATCTTATCATCTAAATTCAAGTAATTTCAAGTGAAAAAAACAAGAATTATCTAATTTTCTTCCAAAAAAGTATACTGAATGATGAAAATTTATAAAGATATAGCAAAAATATTGCAATATATTTATAACCAGTTTTTATATATTAAATAATAGACAAAAAAGCATATTTAATGAATGAGATTCAAGTCTTAGGTCCATATCCTCCACATAAAAAAAACAAGGGTCTCTCACATTTCATTGTCGAAATTTAGATATGTCGTTTCAAACAAATTGTTAATCTTTTAGTTTGTATTTTTAGTAAAAATAAAGGAATATAGTATAAAAATATCAAATTATTTTATTTTAGTTTATAAAATATGAATTATTATTTTTAACTTATAAAAATTTAAATTTATTTTTTTTATCTTAAAAACATTAATTTTAGGAATATAATGTAAAAAATACCAAATTTTTTAATTTTTACCTATAAAACACAAATTATTACTTTGAATCTAAAAATTTTGAATTTTTACATTTTTATCTTAAAAAACACAAACTTATCAAATTAATCATATCCGTACACAAACAAAAACACTAAATTATATTTTAACTCTTTGAATTTTTAAATATTGTCTAAAAAACACACAAATTTATCAAATTAATCATATTCTCATATTAGTGTTTTTAAGACAAAAAAATATAAGTTTGAATTTTTTAGATTAAAAATAATTATTTATATTTTATAGATTAAAATAAAATAGTTGGATATTTTTATGTTATATTTCTAAAAAAAATGATCGATTACATCCATGCAATAATAATTCTTTGAATATATTTATATATATATATGTGATTATTTTACTGTATGTATGTATGTACATTTGTACGTATGTATGAATAGATTGAATATCCAACATCCAATCAAAACCGCGTAGAGAGATCTTTGGGACCAGACACATGGTTGTTAGTGTCTTATCCATACAACATCGTAGTGATCCATTTGCATAATCGTGTTTTGTTATTTAACAACGGGTTTAATGTCTAATCATAATTAGGAGTCGTAAAACAAAATGGAATATGCAAAAATCTTTTTTTTTCAACAATTCCCCACGTAAGGGTAAAATTGTAACTTGACCTAGTACATGGGTTGGGGAGCTAATGAAGAACGTCTCCCACGTTGCTAATTACTTCGCCACTCAAATCCATTATCTGACGAAAATGACCCCACGTAATTACACTATTCACATATTTAACCCCAAATATTTCACTAAATCCCCAAATTGTCCTTCACTCATCTATCGTACTTAACTTCGCAGCAAACTTCCTCCTCCCGCTGCTGCCGCCGCCGCCGCCGCTTATCCTTGTCCCGCTGCTGGACCCCACCGTACCTTCTCCGGTCGTTAATCTCCTACGAAATCTATCAGCCGGGAAAACGACAGGAGCGACACATCTCCGGCGACATCGACATTTTTCCCGGCCGCAGCCACCGTTTCTCATGAGAGCAGAACTTGCTTTGACAGCCAATGCAGCCATCTCATCCGCCTGAAGAGGGTGTCGGAGCCAACTTAACGGTAGAGCAAAATATAGGTGTCCAAGCTGAAGCTCCTCGTCAGCGCTAATGGCGGAAACGACGTCGTCGAAGTCCATATCGTCGGAGTTACAGATGAAACACATCGGATTCTTCTGAAGAATGTAACCCACCTTGATCGGATGCGTGAACTCCATCATTCTCCCATCTTGTAAGATTAACTTCGCCGTCGCCACATGAGTCGAATCGCACGAACTGCAAATACCCATTTCTTAGATATGTTTTTAAATCTAACTCGTCGCCGGACTCACTGAGCCGTGACTCGGTTCCCGGTAAGAGAGAGAGAGAGAGAGATTTGATTTGTAATGGACAAACGTAAGATTAACTTCGCCGTCGCCACATGAGTCGAATCGCACGAACTGCAAATACCCATTTCTTATATATGTTTTTAAATCCAACTCGTCGCCGGACTCACTGAGCCGTGACTCGGTTCCCGGTAAGAGAGAGAGAGAGAGATTTGATTTGTAATGGACAAATAGATGATGGGAGAGCGAAAGGTTTTTGGTGTATATAAAGGAGCGTAGAAATAGGTGCCACGTAGGATTTGTCGTTTTGTGATAATCTTGCTGTAGGGGCAATGCCAGGCTGTAAGACAGCTTTGTGGTTTCTTTATAATTACCCTCGTTTCCCGGTATAATTACCATTCTCTCTCTCTCAAATCAAAATGTAAAAAAATCAATAATGACAGTATTGACACGTCACCCAATCATTAATACGAAGATCGATTTTTATCATTTAATAATATATAATTTATTATATTTAATATGTTTTTCTTATAAAAGATATATATTAGAAGGGTACAAATAAATATTGAATAAAGTGTATTACTTTCTCTTCTACTTATACTTAATTATAATGTAACAAATAAAATTATACACTCAAATATTTTGAAAAAATGGAAGTATAATGTAATAAATAAAATTAAGGAATGGTAATATAAATATATTCACGGATTCTCGTGAAAGTGGGGGCATTGAATTTTTAATAAAACCTAAAATCCTCCACTATTCTACACTGAAACTAGAGGGACCATTTATATTCTTCTTTTCGTTCTATTGCTAACTTTACACATTTTTAAAAAGCACATAAAATTCGAAAAAAGACACAAAAATTTCAAATATAGCGATTTTAAATTTCTTTTGCATCTCAATTGTATCTATGATATTAAATGATTGGCCATAAAGTTGTATGCAACCCTTTTTAAAATTTTAAATATTTTGATGGTGAACATTTATATATATTATATATATTATACAATTAATTTGTATAATTACAATATATGTGATAAATGGTGTAGAATAACGACAGAATATAGACTTGTGTTTTAGTATTTCAGTTTTTAAATAAAAGTAAATATTATCGTTTTATATACTATTTAACTAGTTAACAAATCGGTTTTATACTATGCCGGAAAATTTAGTAAAATATTTAAACACAAAATATATTTTGATTTTTTTGAAAATGTTGATATCGACAACTTGTTTCCGTAATGGATAAAATTTAATGTATTTAAAAAAACTATAATAAATAATTTTACCTTATAAGCCTAATATAGTAACCTAAACCACTTCATTTAAATTTTTGTGCTTTTGTGTATAGCTTGTTAGTGTTGATTTATGACGTTGCTTAAGGACTAAGAATAAGAATTTATATACATATACAATTATATACACTAAAAAATACTAAGATTGAATATATATATATACATATATATATATAATTTAAGTGTGTAAGCCAACATCAAGCCCGTTGCATATTTCCAAAAAAAATTGGTTATCTATCCTTTTTTTATAATAAACACGGATAAAAGTTTAAATGTTTATCATTGATAAGTTTTCCAATTTAAAGATTTAATACTCCATCATATATCTTAAATACATATAATTTTATCATAACTCATGTCATATACATCATATGATAGCTTATTATTTATAATGACTCGTGTACATTCAAAAATATTTCTATTAAATGGTACATATTTATGAGGGTTTTAAGAAAATTGTATACGTTTAAATTGATAAACAATAACAATATCGTATAAACGATATGTGATTCACTTTTTTAATATAAATTAAATATTTTTTAAAAACTAATACAACGTAAATTTCTAAGATAAATCCAGTTGAACTAAAAAGACGATAAATTGGAAAAAAATATATAAAAGTTAGAAAAATACGGAAACTATCTATTCCTTCTTACTATACCTTTAATTATTACTTTAATAATTTTTATCATATTAAATTATATTTAAAAACATAAATTGATGCATATTTTACATTAAATTTTTTAAAACGATCTTTATTAATTCGGATGAAGTATATTATATATATATCATATATTTCAAGAAAACTGTATTGGTAAATGATTTGGTTTAAAATTGTAAAATGGTGTAACTAAGATAAGACCTTTTAAATAGCTTATAGAAAAAACTTTTCAATTTCAAAACTCATTTTTAAAACTTGAAAATATAATATATCCTACTTTTAAAATCACAATTATCCCATTTTTGAACTATATTGTTTTCTTTCATTGCATATAGGAGTAATTAGATTGCGACGTGTTTTATTATTAGTATGCAAAAATGTACGGGCGGGAAGTATAGTTGACGTGGCAATATATGACACGTGTACACATCATATTGCCTAACATTGCCACGTGTCAGTTACCAGGCACACCAAAGATGACGTAAGCGCTCTCGTCTACGGATCTCCCCTGCTTCCCGATGACATTAATTCGCTCTTAAATTTGTTTTTTTTTTATATATTTTTACATAAGAAGTTATAATAATAATAATGCACGCTTTTATGCATAGTAATTTATTAAATCGGATATTAATTTTGTGAAATTAAGATTATTTATGTCGTTTTAAGCTATTGGTCAATGCGTACTGTCGACTAATTAATTGAAGCCAGCAATAAATGAAGTGTTGTTAACTAATATAATTATTTTTATAATAATAATAATAAATATGGTCCTTTGGTCAATCAGATCGAAATTTCATTATTTATTACTGTAAAACCTAAGCAACATCGTTACACGCCCAAAAGTGATTATTTTAATAAAAATCACATTTTTTATCTAATTTTTCAAATTCTTTCTATTTTCTATTTTCTCAATATATTCTTAATTGATAGTTTAAATTTGCAATTCTATTTTCATTCATCTTCATATGAGACTTCTTTTTTCGGACTGTTAATTTTTTTTCTCATCGAACAAGAAAAAACATTTACGATATTCCCATTTCTAAATATACATCTTATATCATACAGAATATAATTCGGATAACACAATTTACACGTACATAATTTTTAGATAAAATGAAAAAAAGATAATCTTGAATGTATTTTTGTAAAATGACCATGGATAAAACACTGATTTCACATGATGGACAAAGTAACCATTATAAAATATTCTATATATATATATATTTAAAACTAACCATTATAAAATATATACATATCAATAGTAGTATAAATATAATATTTTTTTGAAAAATATTAGGGTGTTGGTAATACAAAATGTATATAGTTTTATCAAAGAATAAAACCAAATAAAATAACAATACCAAAAAAAAAAATTACCATAAAGATACTATTTCTAAATAAATATTCGATCTCTTATATTTTATAGAATGTCAAGGGTATGCTTGTTGGTTGTAATACACTCATAATCTTCGTTCTATTTTGCTAGGATATCATGTTTTGTTCTTATATAGATACTCGTGCATTCGTGTGTTTATTTAATTGATTTATATAAATTTTAATTTAATCGAACATCATAGACTATGCATATAATTAATAGATTTTTGTATAAAATCATTAATTATTATTCCATGTTTAATAATAATAATACAAGAAAGAGAATTGTCACATGCTCCGAGCTTTTACGTGAAGCTTCATGGATCCTCTCACCCACCGTAGGAAAATTGAACCAAAATTATTAATTTATTACGGCTTCTTTTTATTTATCTTTCATGAACCAATTATTACCCTTTTGACGACAAAAAAGTGTCAATCTAATATTAGGTTTATATTGATATTATCACTTTTATTTTTCAATAATTGATTACTACACTTAATAATCATCTATCATCGCATTTTTATTCTAAAATCTTAAATTAAGAAGATATTACGATATATTATTACAGCCGTACGTATCATTGCAAAACAAATAGACAAAGACTGTTAATTGTTTTGTTTTTAATTCTTTTCGATTTATTTGAAAGATTTATTTTTTCCTCCTTAAGTTTTCATTTCTACCACTAAATCATTACATCCAAATAAAAAGTACCAAATATTTTTATAAATCCAGCTTGAAAGAAAGAGTTAAATTACGAAATGATTACCTTTATATTCACCTCCCATAGATGACCCGTAAATAATGTGCATGGTTTTTTTTACTGTATTTAAAAAAGGCTTATAACATTTCTTAAATTTGCTTTTCATTTGCAACCATACCATATAATATTGTAATGAATTTATCATAAATTTACTAGTAACGAAACAACACATAATCATATATATAAATTTATATAAAAAATATGGTGTAATACTATATATATATATATTAACTAAAATATATATCATATTAGATAAATTTTAACTCTTTGAGTAGTTTTTTTATTGAATTAAATATAAATCCAGTTATATCCAAATAGTTGGACGATTATTCGTATGATTATTAAAAAAAAAATTTGAATTGAGATTCCCATTTCCAACTCAAATCTCATGGAGAACATGTGCACGTCGGGAAGTCAATATGGACTGGTCAATGCTTACATGACATAAAAAAGTAATCCCACACCAATTCATATTTAAACGATCATAATATATATATATATATATACAATATATGGTTCGAATGTACATATTTGTTGGGTATCTATGTCGGGTCGGAAGCGTGTTTTACAATTCATATTGAAGATTTAGTCAAATTCGGGAATACTGTTTTGGGGTTTCAACGAAAAACGTAATTAAAAACAATTTTGATAATACCTGCTACGTTTAAGGTGATGACAATCGGATGATAGACTTGATTGTATAAATCTTCTACCAGTATCCACGCCGAGATCGGGATTCGTTATCAACCGTTGGTGCGGGTTTTGGTCGAGAACGAAAAAAACTGTTTTCCCCTTTCTTTGCTTTTTGTGAAGATTTTCGGATTTCGATTTGCGTGATAATAATTTTTATATTGTAAAACTGTTTTTCGTCATTTATATATGATTGATTTTTCAATAATTACAATCTTATCCGGTGACTATTGAATATTACACAAGAGACATAATACTTTTAATATGAGGTATACTGAGATCATTATATATATATATATGTACATATATATCATATATGTGGTTCGTACATGTTAGCTGTGGTACGATAAAGCATGTGATTCAAATTATACCGTCGTTTAAAAGGTTATGGTAAATGTTTAATTATCGATGTATCATAACTAGATTTCATCTTAACAATTAAAAAACGTATTATTCACAGTATATTACTGTTTGGATATCAATACCATAAAATGGAAGTGTTATCAAATTATTTTAAATTGCATCATATATATATATATATATATATAAAGGGAAAATCAAACATAAAGATTTAAAAAGATCAAACATGAATAACAAAATCCATAAATAGTGACTGATATACATTATTTGGGGTTGAAAAAAATGCAAGACGAACCAACCAACCGGCAAGTTCTGTGGATTGTAGTACTTTGGATATATATATATATATATATATGGATCTATTTTTAGATTTTGATAAAGTTTTTTTAATAAAATAAATGTATATTTATTTGTTTGTATGTATTTGATTGGATTGTCTGACATTTTTCTTTTGGTGTCAAAATGATTTATTTATTTATTTATGTAATGTTTTATTTCATTGTTTTGTTATCAGATTCAATGAAAAAGCTTGCTCTTGGCATTACCGTGAAACTTCCCTCTCTTGTTTAAAGATCATCAATACCATTATCATGCAAGGTTGTCTTGTTCCCTTTGTTTTTTTCCTGAAGAAATCTTTTATAATTATTGCAGTTATATTTGTTCCTGGATCCCAATTATTAATTTTTCCTATTAATATTTCTTGATCACAGCATAACAATATAAAAATATATGATATTATCCTATACACTCGTTTAAAAATCTTTTATACACATCAATTTATCAAATTTGTTATATATATATATATATATTATATTTCATATGTCATATTAAATATAGATAAAAATCGTACAGTTAATCACATTTATATAATAATTTATACACCATTTTGCAATATATTATCTTAAAATCTTACATGTCTAGAATGTATTTTACTTAATTTATTTTACAATATGATATATCAATTTTATAATATTACTTTATATATACAAATTATCCGAAATTCTACAATATTAATGATGAGAACATCACCAACAAAGCTCCACAAGTTGAATTAGACCAGGATCAAGTGGAGGACGAATTGAACTATAAGCTGGATGCAAAGGAAGACCAAACCGTCCAATGGATCCATTACGAGAGTTAGAACCCGCAGATTGCAAACCGAGATCCAAAACATACTCGTGAGCGAATTTGGAGCCCAAACTGAAGTAAAGGAGGTTGGATTTGATCCAACACATTCTATGGTCTTAGTCTATCGAATTCAAGTCATTTGAAACTCATTTGAAGAATTGGAACTGAATTCAGTCCGAATTTGAAAAGTTCATTCAAAGAAGACATTTACACCTTCTCTTTTTTTTTTTTATAGTTTTAGCACTTATGTTGAACTGGTTCTGGAAATTGGAAACTCTTATGTTATTTTTGTTTAGGTTTCATGGATTTTGTATGTAAATCCTTGGCCTCTCTCTTGTATATATGCCCTTCTTTAGGTGAATGAAAACACACATATTTTGAAGTAAAATTGAGAGGTTTTCTCTTTAATTCTCTTAGAACTAGTTTTCGAACTTGTCACGTTCGACCCGTGGAGTTCTTGTTTGGCATATCGAGCGTTACTTCCACATAGTGTTTGAGCGTCTTCTACCACCCTACATTCTTTAACCAAGTTCTATCGGGATCTAGGATCGTTCTTCGGAACATGGACTTAGGCTCTTAGAGATAACGAGTTGTTATTTGGGTTTAGTAAACCAATCAATCGCCTAATAGGTTATCTCTCGATCTAGGATCATATCAATTACATTACATAATCATTTTGTATTGATTATATTTTACACATCCAAACTACATGTTGATGTAATTTAATTAAATCCTTTGGGTATTTCTGATAGATTCTTCATCCTAAATATTCGCGAACTTGCATGCGTAGTGAACATACATATATATATATACACATACATATATAGGTGTATATACTTAACAAGACAGTGCCTAGTATATGGATGTCAATGGGTTTGGGTTGTACCCAACCCATTAAAACAAAATGGGTTTTATAATATAAATAGGTTGGATTCAACCCGACCGATCTAATAATGAGTTAAACAGGTCAAGTTAAACGAGTTTAATGGGTTTATTCATATAATTAACATTTTGTATATATATTTTTATCATTTAAAATTTATGATATATATATCTTTATATACAATAGATATTATGATTAATGTTTCAATATCCAAAATAATAATTTATGAAACCGATTTTATCCAATTTTAACTCAATTTCATCCAACATCACCAAATTTTAACCTAATTTTATCCAATTTTAACTTGATTTCACCTGATTTTACCAAATTTAACCTAATTTCACCGAATTTTAACCCAATTGCATCCAATTTTGACTCGATTTCACCCATTTTAACCCAATTTCACCAAATTTTAATTCGATTTCATAAAATTTTAACCTGCGTTCATCTAATTTTAACTCAATTTCAATGTATCCCAACCCAATTTCACCCAATTTTAACTCGATTTTAACCAATTTCACCAAATTTTAACTTGATTTCGCCAAATGTAACCCGATTTCACCAATTTTTAACACGATTTCACCTACTATCACCGAATTTCAGCTAGATTTCACCCATTGTCATTGAATTTCAACTCCATAAAATTGGATGAAATCGAGTTAGATATGGATGAAATTAGGTTAAAATTGGGTGAAATTGAATCAAAATTGGGAGAAATCAGGTTGAAATTTGGTGAAATGAGAAAATCGAGTTAAAATCGGGTAAAAATTAGGTGAAATTGGGTTGAAATTCGATGAAATAGAGTTAAAATTGGATGAAATCGAGTTGACGTCCAGTGAAATTAGATGACATGAGTTAAAATTGGGTGGAAAGCGAGTTAAAATTTAGTGAAATCGAGTAAAAATTTGGTGCAATCAAGTTAAAATTAGATGAAATCGAGTTAAAGTTGGGTATAATCGAGTTAAAATTGGGTGAAATCGAGTTAAAATTGGGTTGAGATTCGGTGAAATTGAGTTAAACCTTAAAATTAGGTGAAATCGGGTTAAAATTGGTGAAATCGAGTTAAAATTTGGTAAAATCGGGTTGCAATTAGGTGAAATCGAGTTAGGTTTTAGAGAAATTGAGTGAAATCGAGTTAAAATTGGGCGAAATCGCGTTAAAATTGAGTGAAATTGATTTGAAATTGAGTGAAATTGGGTGAAATCGTGTGAAAATTGGGTGAAATTAGGTTAATATTCAAATAAAAATGGGGTAAAATATGGGTCAAAATCGAATATTCGGAATGACGATGAATTTGAAGTGAAAGATATATGCGCCTAACGGGTTAAATGGGTAAAACCCATTAAAGTTAATATAAATGGGCTTTATGCCCAATAAACCCATATAAGTTCATACCCATTTATTAAAAACCCATCTCTATTTCAAATGGGCTGGATTGAGTTAACCCACTAAACCCAACCCAAATTGACTTCTCTAGCCTAGTAACGCATAGTTAGACATGCATATATAAGTATGATGATATTGATGTTTGATCACATGAGATTGTTATATGATGTTTTTTTGTTGAAAAATATAGTTTAAATTTGAATTTATATAATTAAAGAGATATTAGTTTATGTATGCGAGTTAAAATAATTAGAAGAAGACACGTGTTTACGTGTTAGCGAGAGTTTATTCATTAGAGGTAGGTAGGGCTCGCAAAATATTCGAAGTATTCGTATCCGATTCGTATTCGTCCCGAAAATTCGAATATTCGCTGACACAAATACAAATACAAATATTAGAAATCAGATATTTGAAAAATACAAATACAAATAGTAGATTCAATTATTTGAACTATTCGTATCCGTAAATACTAAATAGAAAATTTAGTTGATATATAATTACATACATAACAAAAATTGATTTTAGTGATCAAATTGGAAATAAAAACATTACTAATCTTATTTAAACACTTATTATATAAATATATAGACAAATATACAATATATTTATGATTGGAGGACTAAAATATCAAATACTTTAAAATAACTAATATTGTTGAAGATTTAATTTATACACAAGATTGGTTCTAATCCAAATGAGTTAGATAATGTTATAGAGACATTACAATATATGAAAAAACAGAACTCATTAAATATATAACTATATTGGGAGTTTTATTTTAGTGTATAATCTAACATATTATTTCATTATTTTATGTGAATTGACGATATTCGTATAATCATCGATGAAACCAAATTTAAATAACTGATCTGGAGATAATTGTGAAGATTTGGTATTTTATTTTATTTTATTTATATTATATCTCTTTGAATCTTTCGACACTCCCCCTTACTATTGGCTCCCTCACATCTCGTGTCCCTTCTCTTGCCCTAGTGTCACTTAGGGTTTTTTTAATTTTGGTCAGCCCGAAGCCCAACCCGAAGCCTGACGGGCTGGACTGTAGCATTTTAGGCTTTTGTATAGACCCAAGCCCAAAGGACCGATTTCATTCGGACCTTAAATTTATCGGTCTGAGCCCGCTTATTTTCGGACAGGTTTCAGGTGGGCCCACGGGCTAAGCTCGATTTTGACAACCCTACTCATACCTCATATCAGTTGAACCAATACAAAGAAGAAAATTGCTGATTCATTTATAGACTATGTATAAAAGAATGTTTTCAACTGCGATGAATAAGGTTACAAATATGTTAAAATTTAGCATTTACAAAGAATTTTAACTATTGTTTATAATGCATTAGAAAAAGACTATTGTTACTCGTTTAAATTTGACATTTTAAAGAGATTTTAACGATTATCATCATCAAAATCCATTGATAATTTTAACCGTTATTTTAAAACTATAATTTGTAATTAATTCAATAGTTATTTATTGATAATTTCAAAATTTTAACATTAACTTTTCAAATATCATCCATTGAAAATTTTAATAGTTGCCGATTAAAAGTTTCAACCATCATCTTTTGAAAATTCAGATGATTTTTCAACCACCAATCATTGATAAATTCAAATAAAATTTTCAACCATTAATAATTTCAAAAATTTCATTTAAATATTATTCATAAAGATACAACAACATTAAACAACCGAAAGACATTATATGAATTTATAAATCTTCAATAAACATAAATCTGTTGATATATACACCAAAAATTTTGAGATAAAACAAACAACTACAATACATTTTATAAAAATCTATCAAAGAATCGAGGGAGGTTGGCGGAAAAAACAAAGTGTAATTGGCCTTAATAAACAATAGTTTCAGCAGATGTCCGTTTAAAATGAAAAAAAAAGTGCACAATTGATTTTTTTTTTTGCATATTCAACATTATTTCAACACTCATTTGTTGATAATTTCAAGTGTCATACATTGCTATTTTTTCGTTATCCATTGATAATTTCAATAGAATTATTCGTTTACAATTTTAAATATCAACACCATTTTTAACGGGTTCTAACGAAATTTCGATGATTTTTTATCCATTGTCAATCGTTGAAAATTTGAATGATTGTTCGACAATATTTTTATTGGATAAATCCATTGCTTTCCAGTTGATATCCCTTAGACAAAATTTCAACAAAAACTCTTCGCTATTCACTTTATCTTTCATGTTGAGTCTGTTTATAATATTATTATTGATTCATTTTATTGTATGGTAACTACTAAAAAATATGTCTATATCAACGGATGGATCAACAGATCTGTCCGTTCCAACAGATTCCCCCAGATTCATCCGTTGAAAGTTTTACCAACAGATTATTCTGTTGAAATATTTACCAATGGATTCCAACGGATCTATTCATTGAACTATTTACCAACACACTCCATGGTAAAACATTTAAAATCCTTAATATTTATCAGTAGATGCCCATTGCAATTTTTCCAAATTTACAACGGATACCCCTTGGAAAGAATCATAATTTCAAAATTCTACGTCTAACCGTCTTCTCTTTTTCAACGGGCATCCTTTGGAATTTTTAATGGTCATCCGATGAAAATTCCAACAGATGCCACTTTGAAATAGTCATAATTAAAAAAAATTCTATACCTCAAATTTTCAACGTGCATCCTTAAGAAATTTCAACGGATGTCCCTTGAAAAAACGAAAGATTGCGATTTGACATTCTTTGATTGGACAACAAACGCGCTACCAAGCTGCGCTACATCACTTTCAACGAGCATCCATTGGAAATTCCAACGGATGTCCGTTGAAAATTCGGGTATTTAACAATTCATTTTCAACTCATTCAACAAAATCTATCAAAACCTCTCCCAAATCAATTAAACACCATACAATACGATGATTTAATGATTCACTGGTCATAGGTGATAGTTGGCGAGTTTCGGTGGGACTCTGTCATCACTAATTTTCGTCATCTCGGGATAAAAGAAGAAGACAATAATGTTTCAGATGATTTGCAAGATATAGTATTTTATTTGTATTGTTTGTTTTAAATGTTAAATTAAAAATTTTGATACATTTTGAATTAAATATTAAGTTTAATATTTATTAATATATTTTTTATTTTTTTTAATTCACCATAAAATCATTGGATGTCTGTTAATTATATAATCATAACATCAACGGATATCCGTTGATATATTTAAAATTCCAGCTTAAAATTACCAACGAGCATTTGTTGGCAATTTTTAATTTTTTCGCGAAAATTTTCTAACGGATATCCATTAATAGTCACAATAGCCTTAACCGTTATAATCTGTTGATATTTTTTTAATGGATTTTTGCCGTTGAAACACTGTTAGAAATTGTAACGGATGCGTTTTCAACGACGATGACCAACAATCATGAATACTTTGAAATCCATTTGAAATGATTGATTTCAACGAAAAAATGATCATTTCCAATGGATTTAACCGTTGAAAATGACATATTTGTTTGTAGTGGATTCACATATTATTGTATAGTTCTCGGATTTACGTAGGATTGTAAAATGAGTTATCGGCTCGCGAGTGAACTCTAGCTCAGATGATATTTGAGCAATCCAAGCTGGATATTTTTTAGCTCATTGAAAAGCTAAACTGACGAGTTTAACCATAAATGAATTAGAGCTTAGACGAGTTAGTTCGCGAGTTGAGTACAAAATCACATGCAAACCATATGTTTTTCTAATTCTACATATTATACATTTTCTTTATATTTATTAAATATTGTTTAAGGAAAATAATATATTATTTACATATTGTATTATTATTACTATTCGATCTCTACCAAATTAATATAATTTTATTATAAAATAAAGAAAATATATTATAAAATATGTTTATATATTCAATATTTTATTTGATATTCGATAAATTTATTTTTTCAATTAATATTTTTATATTTAATAACTTTGTATTTGAATTAATGTTTATATACTTTAGATATTTTATTTGATTTGAGTATGATTAACATATAATATTAATATGTTCTAACTCTTTTAAATTAAATAGTATAGCTCGCGAGCCAACTCATTTTATTGCAAGCTAAAGACGAGCTGCAGTGAGTTGAGATTTTCCAACTCGTTTTGAAAACGAGATGACCTAATTCTTTTTTTGAACCTAAGGACGACCTCAAGCCGAATCAGTCATTTTATACCCCTGGATTTACCCATTGTGTTTGAAAGGTAAAGTTTATGGGTTTCACATTTATAAAAAAACATATATATCAAAATTTTAAGGATCAAGACTCAAATATTCTATATCATTAGTGGGATATCAAAATCTAAATTGTCCTTTAGAGCAATGGAGGAACAAATAGGAAAATGTTCTATTTATATTTTTGTCCTTATGACCTATGCGACCCTTGCGACCTATGCGACTCTTGTTAACCATGCGACCCATGAGATCCTAGAAAATCATCCGAAATCGTTCAGAAGTTGTTCGAAATCGCTGGAATTCGCTCGAAAATTGTTGCAAGTCGTTCGAAACCGCTGAAAAATCGCTTGAAAATGCCTGGAAATCGTTCCAAATTGGCTGGAAATCGTTCCAAATTGGCTGGAAATCGTTCCAAATTACTCTCAACTTCGAAATTACCTCTCGCTCCTTCCTCTAAAATTTGAAATAGATTTTGTTCGAAAAATGTCAAACCGTATATATGTTTTCACTAACAAAATATAAAGACATATATATTTTTTCTCAATTTTTTTTCTATTTAATATTATTTTTATGAGAATATACGTGAAGACTTGAAACTTACAAGATATCCTTGATATTCCCCCAATCTAACTAGGTACCCTCTAGCCGAATTTTAGAAACGATATATTAGATAATCACCGGTCTAACCCCTAACACTTTTTAAAACATTGTCTTACATCTGACCTAGTAATGACCTATTAATGTATTAAATCTTATGTACCGTACACAATTATTTTTGCAATCTTTATACAAAATTTTGTTATCAAATAAATTCATAATTATAAACTCAATAATTTCACGATATAACATTTATAAAATTATTATTTATAAAATCTGAATAAATCAAATATTAAAATTCAAAAACCAAAATCAAACACACAAATTTGAACAAAAACAACCTAAACCCAAAATAACCAAATTCCTCGACCAAAATCTAACCTAATCCCTAACCCTAACTGGGGAATGAATTGATGAAAACATATCCAATGATGAAGAATATGGATGTCAATGGCTTGGGTTGTACCCAATCCATTAAAATTAAATGGGTTTATAGTATAAATGGGTTGGATTCAACCCGACCCATTTAATAACAGTTATATAGATCGTATTAAATGGGTTTAACCGGTTTATTCATATAATTAATATTTTGTATATATTTTTATCATTTAACATTTATGATATATATATTTATATACAATAGATATTATAATTAATGTTTCAATATTCAAAACAATAATTTATGAAACTGATTTCACCTTATTTTAACTCGATTTCATCTAATTTCATCCAATTTTAACTCGATTTCACCCAATTTTACTAAATTTTAACGTGATTTCACCGAATCTCAATCTGATTTCATCCAATTTGACTCGATTTCACCTAATTTTAACTCAGTTTCATAAAATCCTAACTTGATTTCACCCAATTTAATCTGATTTCACCCAATTTAACTTGATTTCACCAAATTTTAACTCGATTTCACTCAATATCACGAATTTCAGCCAGATTTCACCCAATGTCATTGAATTTCAAAAAATTGAAATTGGGTAAAATCGAGTTGAAATTAGGTAAAATTGAGTCAAAATTGGATGAAATCGGGTTGAAATCCGGTGAAATGTGTCGAGTTAAAATCGGGTTAAAATTGGGTGAAATAAATTTGAAATCCGGTAAAATTGGATGAAATCAAGTTAAAATTGGGTGAAACTGAGCCAAAATTGGATGAAATCGGATTGAATTTCGGTGAAATGTGATGAAATCGAGTTAAAATCGAGTGAAAAGTGGGTGAAACAAATTTTAAATCCGGTGAAATTGGATTCAATCGAGTTAAAATTGGGTGAAATCTGGTGAAATTGAGTCAAAATTGGATGTAATTGAGTTGAAATTTGGTGAAATGTGATGAAATTGAGTTGAAATTTGGTGAAATGTGATGAAATCGAGTTAAAACGTGTTAAACTAGGTGAAATAAATTTAAAATCCGGTGAAATTGAATGAAATCGAGTTAAAATTGGGTGAAATTGAGTCAAAATTAGATGAAATCGGGTTGAAATTAATGTGATGAAAATCGAGTTAAAATTGGGTGAAATTGAGTCAAAATTAGATGAAATCGGGTTGAAATTCGGTGAAATGTGATGAAATCGAGTTAAACTCGGGTTAAAATTGGATGAAATAAATTTCAAATCCGGTGAAATTGGATGAAATCGATTTAAAATTGGGTGAAATCGGGATAAGAAATGGTGAAATCGAGCTAAAATGGGGTGAAATCAGGTTGAAATTGGGTTGGGATTCGGTGAAATTGAGATAAAATGATGTGAAATCGGGTTAAAATTGAGTGAAATTGAGTTAAAATTGGATGAAATCGAGTTAAAATATGGTTGAACGTATGTGAAATCGAGTAATTAGGTGAAATCGAGAGAAAAGTTGAGTTAAATCGAGTTAAAATTGGGTGAAATATGATTAAAATCGAGTGACGATTTGAAATTCGATGAAATTGGGTGAAATCGAGTTACAATTGGATGAAATAGGGTTAAAAGTAGATGAAATCGAGTAATTAGGTGAAATTGGGAGAAATTGAGTTAAATCGAGTTAAAATTGGGTGAACGCAGATTAAAATCGAGTGACGATTTGAAATTCAATGAAATTAAGTGAAATCGAATTAAAATTCAAATAAAATTCAGGTAAAATATAAATTAAAATCGGATATTCAAAATGTCGATGAATTTGAAATGAATGATATATGAGCTTAACGGGTTAAATGAATAAAATCCATTAAACTTAATGTAAATGGATTTTTTATACCTAATAAACCCATATAGATTTATACCCATTTATTAAAAATCCATCTATATTTTAAATGGGTTGGATGTGATTAATCTACTAAACCCAACCCAAATTGACATTTCATTAAGAATGGATTGATGGGCACGCTAAAGAAACAATTAATCCACACACAAACACATATATAGATGCAATAAACATGCCTCAAGCTTCTAGTTACTGCCTAAATGAAATCATTTAGAATGAAAAGATAACGAAGCTCAATGTACGAACCTAATTCACAGACAGTTAAAACAGAAAGATCTTATCCCCGAGCTTAGTGTTTGGTCGCAATTTCTCAATTCTTCTGTTAAGTTGTAAGAAACTAACCCAGAAGCAGACCTTCAAGAGGAGTTTCCATCAGCTTTGTCTGAAGATTCTGTGGCCGGTTTCTTTGCTGGGTTTGATTCTGCAGAAGTAGGGATAGGGTTAGGGTTAGGGTTCATCACGACCCGTTTCACTCCTCTCCCTACCACACCGAGATGAGTCACCCCACTCCCAGTGTGAGCAGTTGAGATGGTAGGAGAGTCTGTGCCTTGGCTTGTGTTTACCGTCCCCATTTGACTCGAGCTCAATGCAGCAGTAACGGAAGCAGAACCACCCTTCTCGCCTGTATTTGCCCTCGCTGCTGCCATTCCGAGCAACTCTGAGAGGATTGATTTTGGGTTTTGGGCATGCTGCTGTAAATCCTCAAGCTGGGGAACAATAATAAGAAGAGTAATGTTAGAGATTACTCGTTGGGTTAGGCATTATTCAAGGAGGTTAAAGTTTTTAACTTACCTTCTTTTCTAGTTCCTCGGCAAGACCAGAGAGCGTTGCGATTTCAGCTTCCTTGTTAGGCGTGGATTTATCGATGTAAGACAAGTTGGACGATTGTTGCATTCCCTCGTCAATTTCTGAGACAGTTGATGATGTTGCTGATCCACACACATTCTTGATCTCATTAGTGAGCCTATCGACCCGTGCTTTGCATATTGATATAGCCTTTTGACAATATGATATCGCCTCTTGAGGCTTAGAACCAATCTCCAGAGTCAAGCAGATACGGAAGTTTCTTGAAAATGGATAAGGTCATAGACAATTTTAGGGAGAAAATGAGTTACAAGGATGCAAAGAAAGAATATATATATATATATATATACTTCCAAGAAGGGTGCATATAACATATGAAGGATACAATTCAGCTAGGTGTCGACTATCGGGTTCAACCAGTCGTTCTAAGATGGCCAATGCCTTATGGTAATCGCTCAGGGATGAATCAATGTCCTCTGCATAGTCAATAACACATCCCAAAACCATTACCGACTAACACATGTTTTTAAAAAGATCAATCTTAAGGGTCTTTCACCATAATAAAGCATAAACATTCACAATCCAAGACCTGAATCAGTGACTATCATCTCAGAGAAAAGGAGAGAAAAGACAATGTCATACCTCTCTCCAGTGAGACTTCAGCAAGTGTGGACAATATGTCCACCATTTCCATGGTATCAACGGAATGTTTATCAGCAATTGCTCTTGCAATGTCAAGCATTTTCCAAGCCAAATCCAAATCCGATTCGTCTTCATCAGCATCAGCCAGATCCTCATCATTGCTGTCTTCACCATCTTCTTCTTGGTCTTTTCCACCTGAAGCTATTCACAAGGAGAAAAAGAAACAGGGCAACCCAGAAACATTTAAATCTAAAAATCAATGTCTCCACAGGTTTAGAGAACTAAATTGCCAATGAAAATACAGAAGCAAGATGGGTATGTATCCCTCAGTCACATTATATGCAATGAAAGAATAAAACCACAAGAAGAAAACCAAAATCTCAGTACCTTCCTGCCCATTGGAACTCCCCTGTTGCTCAGCCTTACTTGAAAAAGATACGGCAGAAGATTCACCATTCGCAGGATTCTTAAGAGAACCATCTTTACTGGATTCTTCTTTCTTGGGCATGTTACCCAGTGGATCAGCTTCAGCTTGAGCCTTGTACAGTAGGGCACGCCCATATTGGTAATAAGCGTTCACGCATTCAACAGCAAGTTCATCATGGTGCATGACCCTGCCATAAGGAAGAAATCCAAACAAATCCAAACATATTTTCCTCGCATCACATCTTTGCTACAATGAGCATAGTATATACATGACTATAATCCAACAAAACTAATTAAAAACCTAGAAATCCTTCAGTGAATCCCTTAATTATCTCGTCCATACGAGAAATATTAGTAATTTTATTTCTACACTTCGTTAATACGTCACATATATTACCAAAAGGTGTACGCAGAAACGAACCTGATCTCGAGTGCACGGCTGAAGCAATCGGCAGCCTCGGCGAAATCTTCCTCCTTCAAAGCCGTCGTACCTCGCTCTGTCAGCTCCTCCGCAAACTCGAGCGTCTTTTCCCGCTCCTCGTCAGGAACATCAGCAGCAGCAGTAGCAGCGCTCTCAGCGACGTTGTTGTTGTTGGTGTTGTTGTTTCCGTCGTTGCAAGTCGATTCGGTGCCACCGTGAGCCACCGACTCGACGGTGGCCTCGATTGAGCCCGGAGCGGGTTCTAGGGTTTCGATTACCTTCGAAGGTGCAACTAGGGTTTGCTCCATCTCCATGACAGAAGCCTCTGACGCCGAAGCTGTCTCCTCAACCATCGTTAACGCCGACGAATTCCTCAAATCTTCAATCTGCGAGGACGAATGAGCAAAAAACTATGACAAAAAAAAAAAAATTAGGGGTTTATCGTTTGAACGAAACTCTCTTATTTCTCTTCAAAAGCCCTTTGGCGCAAAAAAAAAAAAAAAAGACGACCAAAAAGCCTTGCCTTGTAATTTATTTTTAAGTTTTAAAAAATGTCAAATAAAAATATAAATTTTTTAAAAATTTATTGATATGTTATCATTTAAATCAACAAAAATAACATTTATATAATATTTTATGGATTTTTTAATTTTTTGCCTTAATTATATTTCTTTGTTCTCCATAGGTTGAATTATAATTTTAAATTATATTAATTTATTATCGTGGAAAAACATTTAATTAGTTTGAGATTATTAATTTTTTTATTTCATTTTCTGATATAAATTTGATATTTCTATTTTCCACTCAAACTTAGATGTAATTCATCCTTCTGTGACCAATGGCATCAACTCCTTCTCTCTCCTTGCTCGGCGGTACTGTCAGCGTTCACCGGACAAGAAATGCGCACGTTAACTCTTGCAAGGCGCAGCTTAGCAAACCTGCGCCGTCACTGTGCCAGCCACGCGCAGCCGGGCGCAGGGAATTGCTGTTTTCATTGACGGCGGCGACGGTGGTGACGGCCAGGCAGCCGGAATCACTGGCGGAGGATATACCGTTGTTCGGAATCAGGAAGCAGATAAGGAAAGTGGAGGAGGAAGCGGTGGAAATAGTGAAGGAAGGTTTCGAGACGGCGGAGAGAGGCGTTGATGTGGCGGAGAAGGGGATAGAAGCGGCGGAGAAGGGGATAGAAGCGGCGGAGAGAGGGATCGAAACGGCGGAGAGGGAGATCGAGACGGCGGTAAGTTTTGGCGGCTTGGCACAGGCTGGGGCTGTCGCGACGGCGGAGTTCGTCGGCGTTGTTATCGCCACGTCAGTCGTCAACGGAATCTTGGGACCCGAAGCACAGAAATCGTAGAATTCTGGGAGATTTTTCTTGTTCCCTCTGGAAAAAAAATTGATCTTTATTTATGTTTATGTAATAACCATGGAACATTATCGTACATGTCCATGAACTGGAGCAAAATTTCATGGCTTCCACACTAAAATCTGTCCGAATTTCTGTATACGTAACATCGATTGTACCCAGAAGAAGAAAAATCAAATTCTGTGGACGAATTTTGTTTGAATTATATATTTTTCCAGAATTATTAAAATGAGTGGCTGCAGATGCTTAGATTAGGGGTGGCTGCGGGTTATCCATATACCCGAATCGGATCGATCCGAACAATCCGAATCCTTTGAACTATGTTTTATTCTAAAAATTTATAATTTAATTTTCTAAAAGTTATATAAATACTAAAAAATATTAGTATATTTTCTTTTATATATATTTTTATGTTATATTTGATATTTTATTTTTGTTTTATATTAAAAAACGATTTATCTAAAGAATTCTAAAACCGAATAACCCCAAATTATGTATAATACCCAAAAATTTCTAACCCGAATAACCCAAACAATCCGAATAACCCAAACTATCCGAAAAATCCAAATATCTGTAATTCGGGTTATTTCTCGTCCAATGCCTTGAACCTGAATAACCCGAACCCGAACCGAATCCGGACCGAAAACATTCGGGTTCAATACGAGTCCATTTTTTCAAAATCTAAGGAATCCGAATCCGAACAGAATCTCGAGAAACCCGAACCCGGATTGGCTACCCCTAACTTAGACTAGTAATGATTATCTATCCTGCAAAATCCACATAAAATGTATAATTATTAGGGTAAAATATAATAATTATTATGAATAACAAGGGATATATAATCGAATTCGATGCCGTCAAACATGATTTACCTTTAAACTTTAAGATGTACATTTTTCAAGAAGATCAATCTTGATACAGAAAGAGTTAAACAATGATCTTGTAAATGATTTCGTTAGAAGGTTGAAAATTGATCAGGGAAACAACGTGAAAAATATATACAGATCCACGATTATATTTGATCGTGGATAGAGTGATAGTAAAAAATGAGATATTTCATTTTTTAGTGAAATACGAGATTGACATAAAGATATGTAATACCAATATTGTCGGAAAAAATGATAGGTTTATCGTACAATGTTAATCCTAATTTCGTGATAAGGTCGAGAATATATTATATTTTAGCGAATGTGATCACAATAGATTTATATTTTATTTCTGTTGAGGATCGATCCACAAGACCTCATTGTTTCTTTGACGACCAAAAAATATGATGTTGGTTGTGGTACACGCTGTGAAAACAAAATCATTTTTACTATCTCTCCAATTTGCATCACTTAAAACATTTGCATCACTTAAAACATTAAATGATATGAATTAGATAATCAATAGAATACTCCAATTGTATTAGTTCCAAACATATAACATAAGACCCGTTTAGCTGTTTTTCAATGAATTGGAATAGGAGAGTACATAAATTAGGAGAACTGATTGATTGTAAAGCTATATCAAGTCATGTGAAGGATAAATACAACTAATCCTAATACATATTACTATTATGGTAAAAATAATTACTATTATGAATATAAAGATATATATATATATATATATATAACTGATTATACAAAAGATTAACCTTAAAATATGAAATTACATATTTGTATATAAGGTGATATAGTATTATATTGACAAAAAATTTGTTTATTTGTGAATATTCGGACCCACGTAATATATATCAATGGATGGATCAATGGATCCGTTCGTTGAAATATTTAACAACGGATCTCAACGGATCCATCTGTTGAAATATTTACCAACAAATTCAAACGGATTTGTCCGTTGAAATATTTTACAAAGGATTTTATGGTGAATCGTTGAAAATTCTTAATCTTTATCGACGGATGTCCGTTGCAATTTTTTCAAATTTCCAACCGACATCCGTTGAAATTTCAATTGGATGTCCCTTGAAAAAAGTTATAATGACAAAAATTTTGCGTCTAACTATCTTCACGTTTTCAACGGGCATTCGTTTGAAATTTCATCGGATGCCCTTTGCAAAAACCGAAAGGTTGCAATCTAACATTATTTGATTGTACATCGATTTAATTGGGGATCCGTTGGAATTTCCAACGGATGCCTGTTGAAAATTTGAGTATTTAAAATATTGAATACTTCATTTTCAACACATTCAACCAAACTTTTTAAATACAATCAAAACCTCTCCCAAACCAATTAAACACCATACACTATGATGATTGAACGATTCATAGGTTACGAAGGATAGTTGGCAAGTTTTGGTGGAGCTCTACCATCACTCATTTTCGTGATGTCGGGATAGAGGAAGAAGAAGAAAAAGACAATGATGTTTTAGATGATTTGTAGGATATAACATTTTTATTTGTATTATTTGTTTAAATATTTAGTTAAAATTTTTATATATTTTGAATTAATATTTATTAATAATTTTTTTTTCATTTCGCCATAAAATCATCGGATGCTCGTTGTTTATACAATCATAACATCAATGAACATCTGTTATTATATTTTAAATTTTTTTAATTAAAAGTATCAACAGATGCCTATTGGAAATTTTCAATGAATACTCGTTGATAGTAATTTTAATGGGTATCCGTTGAAATTTCTAACGAATGCCCATTGAAATTTCAACAACCTTATCTGTTAAAATCCGTTGATATTTTTTGTACAGATTTTGACTGTTGAAATGCCGTTGGAAATGACAACGAATGTGTTTTTTCATCTGTCGATTACCAACGGCCATGAATTCGTTCAAATCCGTTGGAAATAGCTGATTTCAACGGAAATTTTACCATTCCAACGGATTTGATTGTTGAAAACGACATATTTTTTTGTAGTGTATATATAAAAAATCAATTCAGAACAATGACAAGTTTTCTATCAATGTTAAATGAGTTTTAAAATAATTCAATTCAGAAAATTATATTAGAAGTTTAGTATTAGCTAATTATATATATATATATAATGAATTAGTGATTCATGTTTTAGTGGATGTGCTTTCAGTAATAGGATGCACTACTACCACCTCTTGATGTTCGTTTTTTATCCGTGGCATATAAGATTAGGAAAACATGATGAGATAGGATTCTATTAGACATATATAAAAGAACTCAAAATGATGAGATATCCAACATTGGAACGTACATATCATAATAGATATCCAACATCATAATATTTAAATTAAAACAAATCAAATTCTGATATCATATTACATAGATGTTGATTTCTTGCCTGGATTCATGCATATCTATGAGTTTTTAGTGTGTTTGTTCTGTTGTGATCTCTTTGAAGTCTAAAAAGTATGCTACAATATCTCGTAGTAGTGTAAAATCCGAGTTTCGAACAATGGCTTTAACCACATATTAGTTATTTTGGTTTCCTCCATGTAATGTGATTTGTAGGTTCTAAAATTACAATTGTCACTTTATACTATATGAAATCAATTGGTGTTGCACATTGCTCACAATCCGATGTATCATGAGAAGATAAAAATATATAGAATTGGATTACCACTTTGCTCAGGATCAGTTGAAGTTCAAAGCTATTCATTTGAAGACACATGAACAACTCACAATTGTTTTTACTAAGCCGGTGTATGAAGATCAATTTCGGTTTCTCTTTTCCAAGATGAGATTATATCATTTGTATATCCCATCTTGTATGTGATTATTAAATTAATGGTGTTCCTCCTTTGTGTGATATTTTTGTATTTCATACTTGTATTATATACCAACTATAAGTTATTTGTACACAGTTTATAAGGATTAATTTAAATGAGACTTTTGTTAGTGTACTGAGTGATTCTAGATTGAAAATTTCTATTAGATTGTGGAAGTTCTTTTATCCCTAATCAACCAGAAAGACAAATTAGACACACACAATCAACATGAATGATTATTGGACTTAACCTTCTAATAACTCGGATTAGGAACAAACGAGTATTGAACGATGCCACAAATACCGTACAAAATTGATACTTGATAAGTTGAAAATGAAATTTGAAATCACCCGCAAAACTTCAATACTAGTCTTAAAAAATAAAAGAGAAAACATCTCAAATTAAATTTTAAATTGTGTTTTACAAAAACAAAAATGATGATTGATTGATAAAAATGCGAATTCAGTGAGAATCACAAAAATAAATGAGAAATCAAGGTAAAAATTGTAATATGATGTTGTATTTTTAAAGCATCGAAGGTGAAATCGAAAGAATTTGAATTAAAAATATAATTTAGGGATTTAAAAATATTTGAGATTTATTACTCATCTGTAAAAGTCGTACAAACAACTTATATAACTAGTATAGAATATAAGTATGAAATACACAAATATATTATGATAATAATAATATAGTATATGTATTTATTGTATGCAATTTTAATTATTGTTTCAACCATAAAATATAATTTTGAAAAATATAATACTAAATTTATTCATATAAAAAAATCGATATATTTACTATTTAATATGATTTTTTATTTCTTATGACAAATTTTTTCAATAAAAAAATTTAATTTCTATCGTCAATATAATTTTATTATATATCTAGAACTTTAAAAAAGATCCTTTGACCCTAAAATATATCAATTTGGGTTGGGTTTAACGGGTTAATCCAACCTAACTCATTTAAAATATATATAGGTCTTTGTTAAATAAAAATAAAATTAAATGGGTTAATTGGATGTAAAATCCAATTAGATTAATAATATTAATAGGATTTACCCATGTAATCTATTAGCCCATATATTAATATCTCTATCGTGGTTCACACATTCATCCTCACATTTTCTATTCGTTTGCTCCTTTTGTCTGATCGCTCGCTCCTTTTGTCTGATCGCTCGCTTCTTCTCTGATCGGTCAAATGTTTGATATATTTTTATTTTAAACAAAATATATTATAATTTTATTTAAAATATTTTAAAAAATAAAAAAATTCCAAACGGAAGATTTTCTGAAAAGTGAACAAAAAAATAAAAATAAAAAATATAAAAACTTTTTTAAAAAAATTAAAAACTCCTCCTTCACCGTCGTTGTCACCTCCTCCTCCGCATCATCGTTGCCTTCTCCTCCATCGTCGACGTCATCGCCTCTTTCTCCGTCGTCGTTGCCTGCTCCTCCTCCACTGCCGTTGTTGCCTACTCCAATTTTTTTATTTCTTTATTTTTATATTTTCTTTTTTTTATAAACAAAATTCCGGATGGATATTGTTATCCCTCTGAAATTTTTTACAAAAAAATTATTTATTTTTTTTTAAAAAGTTATTTTTCCCCGAAAAATATTTTTTTCTATAAAAAGTTATTTTTGTAAAAAGATTTCGGACGATATTTTTTTTCCTAATTTGCGGATTTTTTCGTTCATCCAGATTTTTTTTTTCAAATAAAAAGTTAATAATAAAAGCGAATAAAAAATACAAGAAAAAATAAAAATGTTTATAGAATTTAACACTAATCCATATGGAAATTAGGGACGAATTGATGGTAGTCCTTAATATGTCCAGAAATAGGGAAGGATTTTCCGTTCGGAAAATCCTTCCCTAAATTAAAAATTTCTAGTAGTGTTTATTAAAAATTTTATTTTTATGAACTATCGTTTTATCTATTGATATATTAAGATTAAAATTTGATGATTATATCAGATGCTTTTATATATATCATGAATTTTATTTTCATAAATTATTATTTTGAATATTTAGACATTAATTATAATATCTAATATTATAAACATATCTATTATACATGTTAAATGATAACAATATATATACAAAATTTTATTTATATAAATAAACTCGTTTAACCCATTTAATACATTTAACCCGACCTATATAACACATTATTAAATGGATCGGATGAAACTCAACCCAATTATTTTATAAATCTCATTCTATTTAATGGATTGAGTTGTACCCAACCCATTGACATATCTGATTCCATTCTAACGTTTAAATTATCCAATATGGAATAAATGTTTTTTACACACAAAATCTAATTTATAATTGTTTAAGCATGGATGTAAATAAGAATTAATTACCATGGATTAAAATTTTATTTCTACCAGAAAAACGAAATAAAAAAATATTTAGTGATAATCATTACTTCATAACTGGAAAATCATAAGAATATCCACGATATTAAAATGCTGCGTCATTACATTTTTAGAAAAGTTGACCAAAAACAGACATCATTTTTATTTTGCTGGTTTCTCTTGATTTGCGTTTTTTCATTACTAGATATTTTAAAATAATATAAAAAATATCAAATTATTTTATTTTAGTCTATAAAACATAAATTATTATATTTAACCTAAAAATTTCAAACTTATTTTTTCACTTTAAAAATACTAATTTTATAGTGCATGTGATTAGAGATGCAAGTATATATTATCCAAATTTATATAATATTTTTATTTGTATTCGCTAAATATTTTATTTTTTATTCGTATTTATATTTCAAAAACTTAAATATCTAACACATTAAATACTTTTCGAATATCTATATCTAAATCTGAATCTAAATTTGCATTTTGTATCTTCTACGAGAAAAACATAAAATACCAAGAAAATAAGACATATCCAATTTGCTAAAATCTCAAAAGGGTATTTTAATCATTTAGTCAAGACGATCACAAATTTTTGTTTTGTTGTATTCGATTTCAAGTGCAACTAGATTTATCATGTTCAATGAGAAGAAAATCTGTGAATTTGTTGAACCAACCACCAACAAAAAGAAACAATGAGGTTTTTTATGTGTTGAATCGAAAAAAAAGCAAGCATGAAGATGAACAAGGTGGTGGTCTACGACGGGGCTGCGACAAGGCGAGGCTTCATCGATGGTGTGCGATATGTTTATTGAGGCTTCAACGATGACAACAATAAGGGGAGGCGTAGGCGGTGACTATGACAAAGATGAGGCTTCGACGATTTGTGATGCCTACATGTAAGGACAATAGTTTTAGGGTTTATAGTTTAATTATTTTTAATTTGGTCTTTTAATTTTCATTTTATATACATTTTTCAATATATTTGATGAAAAAGTACTTTCAAACACAAATAAATTGAATAAGATCTTATTATATATGTGTATTCGATAAATATTTTGAATTATTTGTATTTTTGTTTAATCATTCGAATATTCAAATTTTTTGGATTGGATGCGGTTCAAATTTGAATATTTCGAATATTATGCAGTTCAAATTTGAATATTTCGAATATTTTATTTAACCCTTATTAGTGATAAAGAAAATGTTTAAATTATAATTTTTATGATTTATGTGTTAAAGATCAATACACACAAAAAGTAATTTAGTTTTAAAGAATAAAAAATAATTATTTATCAATTTTATATAAAAAATATTGATTATGATATAAATTCAGTTCATTATCATTGTTACAACAACGATTGAACAAAACTCTTTTAAAGAGTTTTCAAAAAATTAATTTGCAAGATTCTTTTTACAGTCAATTTTGTTGAGTATGATAGAAAATCAATGAAAAGCTATTTATAATTAGATTAGGAGATATTATTTAAATTGTGTAATTAAACATGTCTATATTTCAACAAACATGTTAATAAAATAAATTTCAAAAGGTACTCCTTTTCTTTAAAGTCTCTTAAGTTTTTAAGTTTAAAGTTGATAAATAATATATATATATATATATATATCTAAGACATTTTCAAATAGATTATAAATGTTAATTTTCTTTCACATTTACACATTTATTTAATATAAATGTAATTAAAATTTTCACAAACTCTGGTTGAGCAACACTAATATAATGTTGACGCTCTCTACTATGAAGCAGAGGTGCATATACATGACCTATCTACGAATTTGTTGGTAGCATTGCCTCCCTTCATCAACACATCTAACTATATATGTTATGTCAAGTACGAGATTTACTCGTATGAGATCTCCTCCCGCCTATCTCCATATATCTTCTCCCATAGATTCAGTACTTTCCATACCATGCGAAGATTGCGGGCTGAATCTATGGACTAAATCTCGTATTTACCATAAATTTCGAAGATTGGGAAACCAACAGTTCGTTATTGGTTTCGTGGGTCAAGAACATGATTGACTCCAAGATACAATATGATGTGACTAATAGAAGAAGCTCACGATCTCTAGGAACATCTCCAAAGCCGATTCGCGGTGAAACACGGACCCCGAATTCAGAGGTTTCGCTCTGAGTTGGCTCATTGTACACAAAGGGGAATGAGTATTGAGGCATATTATATCAAGCTCAGTCGCATTTGGCGAGATTTACTCAATCGTCCCCTACGCTTATGCAAATGTGGAACTTGTGGGCTTAGGATGTTGCTGGAGTGAGATCGTGACGGAGACAGGGTTCACGATTTTTTAATGGGTTTGGATGACTCTGCTTTTGGAGTTATTCGATCCAATCTGTTGTCGTATGATCCATTTCCCAGCCTCGATACTATATTTAATGTTGTATTGCAGGACAAAAGTTCTCATAATTTATCCAAATTGGATGAACGTGGGCTTTTATGGCATTCTCTGTCCGAATAGGGCCTCCTCGTTTCTCTTCTGATGAAAAAAGCGAAACTTCATTGCCCTAATTGTGGACGTAGGATAGATATACCTGAGGCTTGTTTTCAGATTTTGGGTTTTCCGAAATGGTGGGGAGATAGACCCCAAAACAGAATTGGGAGAGGTAGAGGATCGAATCAATTACCTCCTAGCATTGGACGTGGCAGATTTCGACCACAGTAGCTACCTCCTCTGCTAGTGTTACAGATTTCGACCACAAACCTATTAGTGGGATCTCCGATGAACAATTGAGACAAATTGTTGTCGTGTTAAATGCGACTAAGATAGGTGCCACAGAAATACATCCCGGTAAGACACATGTATATTCTTGGATTTTAAATTCTGGATGCTCTTACCATATGACAGAAGATTATTTGTCTACATGATATTTCCAATATGCCTTCATGTCCGATGACGGTCGAAACAATGTGGTGAAGAAGCATGGGACTGTCCGTCTAGGACCTAATCTCGATCTTATAGATGTGTTTTTTTAGGGATTAAGATTTAATCGCATCTCAGTTTCACAATTGTTGGACCAAAAAAATTGTTTGCTGCAGTTTGCTAATAAGTTTTGCGTCATTCAAAACCGCGCTATATCGACCCATATCGCTCATCGGCTCCACCAAAAACTTTACCATAGGAACTTTGCCACCGAAGCTCCGACCGACCTCACCGATGATGAATTCCACAAGAAACTTGAACCTTGACTGCTAGTGGATTCTCCCGATTTCGAAGATTGTGGATTGAATTTGTGAGAGGAGATATGTCGAGTTATGTGGGAGGAGATCTCGTACGAATAAATCTCGTACTTGTCATAATAGTATATTAAAAAAACTGGTATCTTTCTAGAAAGAACTCACACTACTTTCCTAATGGTATGTTGTAGTGTTCTATATCTTTTCATGGATATGCCACCTCTCTGAATGTTTGGATGCCCCTAACACTAACATGAATGCCTAATTAGGTACATGTTATGGACAAATTGTTATATTGTTATAAATCAAATATTTGTTTATATGGTTTGAAAACTCCAATTTTTAGGTAAATTTAGACTAAACATATTTTATATGGTATCAGAACCCGATTTGTCATTATTTGAATATTCCCATGTTGAGTTCTTCTAATTGGTGATATGCATGATCAGTGGGATATGAAAATATTTTTTTTATACGGGATAAATTTTTAGATGATTTTTGATAAATATATTATTAGTTAATTTTTGTTAGAAATTTTTTAATATTTTTAAAAAATAAATAACTATCAAGAGTATTTGACTCCAATAGTTATATGATGCATAATGTATACCATTTTAAAATCAAATATAATATTTTTGGATATTCACATAATAAATGGTATTTTTAAATATTCACATTGAAATACATAATTTTAAAAAATATATAAAAATTATCTAACTTTTTCGTTAGATTTATGATTAATCACATGTATATATGAATATATATATATACATGCAATTAATCAGTTTAGAACCATTGTATTTATAAATAATTGAAGTAGAATAAATTTAAGTGACATACTATAGATCTAAATCACTTTGTTTCTCGAATTATATCACCACATATGCAAAAAATTAAAAATCTGAAGCATTCTCTATAATAAATATAATAATATAAAAAGAAACGATCATAAATCTAAATCATTTTGTTTCTTGAGACTGTATTATTACATGTTTAATTGTAATATATCACATAATGTATAAATCATATATGCTTTTAGACTACGTTAAACTCTTGAATTAAATTAAAATACATTTGAGACAAACATTAGTCATTCTTAAACTAGATGATCTCCAATTGTTTAACCACAGCCTCCACAGCCTCGACCATTGTTGCAAGCACACCAACTCACGAAATCATCGAAATGAAGATAACACTAAAAAACGATAGGGTGATCACAACCATAGGGTTCAACCAAATGTACATCAATAGTTGAGACTATAGCCTAGCCTTATCAATAATGGACCTTTCAAAAAAGCATAGCATTTTATCAACACATTTTCTTTTGTCCACTTAGTGTTCACGTAGTTGAAGATTACATACTTTAGAGTTACTATTAGAGTATTATTTTGATCTTAAATGGTTTGATGAAGTCTTATGTTTGAATAGGTCAAAGTTGAACAAATTAAAGACTAACAAATTGGAGGATATCATAGAGAATATCAAGGAAGTTAAAAATATAGAGATTTGTTAGCAACAAACACATAAAAACCTCTATAAAAAAGAGTGATGATACCATGAACAAAATTGAACTTCTCCATCAGCAAAGATTGAGCATATAAAGTAAGAGAGAAGTGTGACCTTAAACCGAGAAACAAGTGTTTCATTTTATCTTGTGTGCGTGTTTTTACACAAATCTTAGACAACGTGTTTAGAGATTTATGTGTGAGTGATTCGTAAAGTCATTTGGAAACCTAAGACTATTGTGTGAATAACTTTAGGTGGTCACATATGGGGTGTGTGACGTTTGGGGTTTGGAATTTAAGTTCAAGACGAGTAGAATCTCAGGGTGAGTCGGAATCTGTATTCAGATCTACCTGAAAAACCATTTGAATTAAATAGGATGTCCTTTAGAGTTTTGAAAACTCCACCAAACGTCCTGTCCATCCGCTCTTTATTTTTACGTTACCATATCGATCATGTTTATTTACCTACAAATGGACTTAGCGTTACATAGAGCAACGAGTGAACCTTTTATGATTTTCCAATTTTTATAGCTTTGATATTCATGAAAATGATAGCAAATGAGATCGGTTATATGTACCATCCCAATAAATATTGAGATCTAGTATTTTCCAATACATTAAGTTTAAGATATTTGTCAAATGATAAAATCTGCGAGTCAATTTTTAAAAATATCTAATACATGAGCGATTGGTTATAACGTTGCGTTTGCATTACCATTTGATTGTGGTTTCGACTGTGATTGGTGGCGACTGATAAAGTTTGTCTCATTAATTGTAATTTTGCTTTTGATTGTATCAAGAAATTGATAGTTCAATGAAAGATACAATCTCTTACATACGGATTAACATACAATATATATATATATATATATATATAACCCTAGGAATGGTAATTACACACAATTAGATAACGATTGTGAGTTGTCGTCCTTTTCGAGTTTTGAAAGCGTGGGATTCAAGACTTCTCACAAAATAAAGTAGAATATAGGAACATTTATGTATTCATATGTGCCATGTTTCTCTAGGAATCCATAGCTATGATAGAAATTGTCAAAAATCCACTTAAATCATTAAGACATTTGGTTCTTTCATAATGAAGATTGTGACATTAGAGATAGTTTGTAAGAAACACAAACAACGTATATAATTTCACAATTTCACTACAAATACATAAATAAAAAGAAAAAAATTAGTAAGAAACATTTTTATTATGTTGGTAAATATTTTATTTTTTTTAAATCTCGAAATTTTTTGGTATTTTATCTACAACAAATAAATAATCAAATTTTGAATATATATTTTAATATGATTCATTTTGAATCCACCAAATAGAAATAAATCTAAATTGGATTGAATTCTTTTTGTTTTCAAATTCGGATGCAACCAATTTAGACATAAAAGATCTCCAACAGATTTTTTCTATTTTAAACTTTTTTACTTAAATTTTGAGATTCTTTGGTTCTATCATCATGATCTCTAACGGTTTTTTTTACTTAAGTCCAAATTGGATTTAATTGTTTTGGTTTTCAAATTGAGATGCAACCAATCTAGACTTAAAAGAATCTCCAACATATTTTTTCTATTTTAGGTTTTTTACTTAAATTTTGAGATTCTTTGGTTCTATCATCATAATCTCTGACAGTTTTTTACTTAAATCCAAACTGGATTAATTGTTTTGGTTTTCAAATTGAGATGCAACCAATCTGGACTTAAAAGAATCTCCAACGAATTTTTTCTATTTTAGTTTTTTTACTTAAATTTTGAAATTCTTTGGTTCTATCATCATAATCTCTATAAAGTATTTATTTTTCCCATTTAAACAATATTAACTAGAAATTTAGATACCAAATTATTTTTTTATGGGACAACCGAAGTCATAGTATTGGTTGGTTTAATTGGCCCAATCTTAGTTGGAATATCCATTTTTTTAACCTTTCTTAAAAAATACAATATGGAGAATTTGCTTAAACCAACCTTGGCTTTTTTGTTTGAATCGTGTTAAAATGTCTCTAATAATGGAGGACTCTTAAGATATGTTATCTAGTATTTTTTAAGAGATTGATTTTAAGAGATCTATATTCACACTAAAATTTTTGAATTTATTAAAAAAACTTCAATTTTATATTGTTTTCGTACGAGAAATCGTTTTTAAATTAGGCGCGGAAATAACTGTTATTCAAAAAATTATAAGTTAAACTTTGCATTAAACTTTTTTTATTCATTTAATAATAATTAATGACTATCATCGTGCTCAAGTTGAATTCAAATGTTAGTATATCACAATATTGTCCAAAATTCCAGTTTTTTTCACACAAAAAACAAGCCTAAAATTGTTGTTTTTTGTGTGCTGATGTAATAAAAAGTCTAAAGCACGAATGTCCATAATTTTTTTAACAAGATTAAAATCTATACAATTTATTAAAATAGAAGATCTAAGAACACAAAAAATAATACATTTTTATGTAATAAGGCGACTGTGAGTAGTTGAGATTGAATTCTATCACATGTCTGTAAATGGACTTATAAATAACTATCTTGTCTCCATTGTTGATACACAAACATCTTTCTTCCTTCATTATAAATTACTATCTTGTCTCCATTGTTGATACATAAACATCTTTCTTCCTTCATTTTTTCTGTTTAGATCGAAAGAAAAAGGTGCGATTTTTGCTTCGAACCTTACGGCTCCTCGGCTACTGTACTACCAAATCCTCTATCGTAATTCGCTTGAACAATACATCCACTTTGTTTGCCTCTTTTCGTACCTCATTTTTATCAAGATATTTTTTTTATTTTTTATATATTTTTTTCCAGATCCCTACATTAAAGGTTCGACTTGAAGGAGATCGGGTTAAATTTGAACAACCAGGTTAGATTTCATTTTTGACATGATCATAGTTTTGACCCCATTTTTTTCAAATCCATTTTTTGTGTTTTTACGTATAGTTAAGGTTGATCCGGTGAGATTCGGAAATGAATAATCTCTCACGAATCTTTTAATTGAATGATTAGTTTAAAGAGATTCTATTTGGTGTCTAAAAGTTGATTTTTTTCATGCCCAAATGGATTTTATGATGATTTGCCTAAACAAACACTCATAGTTTATTATTTTAATTTTGTCTGAACCGTTGTTTATGTCTGGGATCTCTTTCCTTTGATCCATTCACTCGTGTCTTAACCTTCTGTTGTTTCTTGTGCTCTAAGTTAAAACTGTGTGGCTCTTCGATAGCTTGTCATATTTTATTTTCTCCGATCTGTTGATTTTAGCTAAGATCTATCTCCTTAGATCCCATCATTGCATAGGTAAGGAAATTTTGATTATCAAAAGATTACATTTGCAACATTTCTTATTTGATATTCTTTGATGTTTATTTCATTACAGTGAAAAGGAAATAATGGCATCAACTCCATGTGCTGCTTGCAAACATCTCAAACGAAAATGCACTCAAGATTGTGTATATGCACCATTTTTCCCCCCAAGTCAGCCGCAGAAGTTTGTCTTCATCCATCGTGTCTTTGGGGCAAGTAATGTGGCTAAGATCCTCAATGGAATCCCATTGCATCACCGTGAATTTACTATCAATGCCCTTTACTATGCGGCGGAGTCACGACTTCGAGATCCCATCTATGGCTGCGCTGGTAACATCTCTTTCTACCAGCGAAGCCTGACGAGAGTTCAACAAGAAATCGTGGAAGCTAAGAACGAGTTGGCGACCTATGTGGGTGTTGATGCTATGTTGCCATATCTGCCTTCTCCTGGAAATCCTCCACCTGATTTCATGATTATCCCGTCCCCTTTATCGCATGTTATGCGACCTATAGAGGGGATGCCACCAGTGCTCACACCTCCAAGAGAAGCATTGCTTCTCCGCGAGCCAAACCAGCCTCAAGAACAACAACAACAACAACAACTCGGAGCAATTGATGCTCAGAGGATGGCTGGAATGCTTTTTCATAGAGGAGGTCAAGGGATTTTCGGTGGAGGATCTGGAATAGGTCATAGTGGGTCTGGTACTGCCGCCACGTTCAACCTCAATGAGATTGGTGAGTCGTCAGCTGGACCATCATTATCCCTGAACAAATTTGGTGATACCCATCAAATCATTCAAGAACCTGAGGATGTCCATCAAGAGCAGCTGCAGACACAGCTCACGCTTCGACCACCGGAGCCACAGGAGGGAGCAGAAGGACAATCTCGAACGACACAGGATGAACCAGAGCTGATGGATGAGCCGCGACCTCAGCCGCCGATTGATGGAGGAAGAGTGGGGAGCGATGATACTTCAACCTAGCAAAGTTGGAACATAGGATATGTAGTTCACAGATCAAACAAAACAATGTCATATTTTGAAATAAATTTTGAGATTCTTATTTGTATCATCATAATCTCCATAAAATATTTATTTTTTCCATTTAAAATAATATTAAATTTTGAGATTTATTGTTACCTATTCCAAATCCGCCACCGATAATCCCTTGATCTCCTCTATTAAAAAAATTCCAGCCACCCTCTGAGATTCAACTGCTGCGAGTTGCTGCTGTTCCTGTTGGTCTATAGGCCGATTTGGCTTGTGGATAAGCAGTGCTTGTCTTGGAGGTGTCAGCACTGGTGGCGTCCCCTTTATAGGTCGTATAAGATGTGATAAAGGGGACGCGGTAATCATGAAATCAGATGGAGGATTTCCAAGAGAAGGCAAACATGGCAACACAGCATCAACACCCACATAGGTCGCGAGCACATTCTTGGCGTCCACGATTTCTTGTTGTTCTTTCGTCATAGGTAGAAAGAGATGATACCAACGCAGCCATAGATGGGATCTTGAAGGCGTGACTCCATCTAATAGTAGAGGGAATTGATAGCAAAGTCAAGGTGATGAGGTGGGAGTTCATTGAGGATCTTAGCCACATTACTTGCCCCAAAGACACGATGGATGAAGACAAACTTCTGCGGCTGTCTTGGGGGGTAAAGGTGCAGATATACAATCTTGAGTTCATTTGCGTATGAGATGTTTGCAAGCAGCACATGGAGTTGATGCCATTATCTCATTTTCACTGTCCTGAAATAAACATCAAAGAATATCAAATAAGAAACGTTTGCAAAGGTAATCTTATAGATAGAAAGATATCATCTAAGGAAAGAGATCTTAGATAAAATCATCAGGTTGGAGAAAATAAAACATGACAAGCTATAGAATCCAGATTACCCGTTCTAGGGGTGGTCAATCCTGGTTAATCGGACCGATCCGAACCGGATCGACCCGAACAATCCGAATCGTTTGGAATATGGATTATCCTAAAAGTCTATATAGGTTCAAATTTTAAAATCTGTTCGGATTCGGGTCGGTTCGTTCGGGTTCGAATCAAACACGAAAACCCGAACAACCCATTTTTATAAAAAATATAATTTAAAATTTTTTAAAAATATATAAACACTAAAAATACTGGTATATTTTCTTATATATATATATTTAAGTAATATTTGATATTTTTGTTTTTTTGTTTTATATTAAAATAAATTATCAAACGAATTCTAAAATCAAATAACCCTAATTATGTATAATACCCGAAAAACCGAACCCGAATAACCCAAACTACCCGAAGAACCCAAATATCCAAATGTAATTCGTGTTATTTTCGGGTCCAATGCTTTTAAACCGAACCCGGACCGAAAACATTTAGGTTCAATTCGAGTCCATATTTCCAAAACCCGAGGAACCCGAACTCGAACCGAAACCCGAGGAACCTGAATCGGAACCCGGATTAGCCACCCCTAACCCGGATCGACCCGAATCGAACCGAATAGTTTGGAATATGGGTTACCCTAAGTATCTATATGGGTTAAAATTTCAAAAACCATTCAGATTCGAATTGGTCAGTTTCGGGGTCGAGTAAAACCCGAAAAACCTGAACAACCCAATTTAAAAAGTTAAAATAGAAAAATATAATTTAAAAATTTTAAAAAATATATAAACACTGAAAAATACTGGTATATTTTCTTATATATATATATATCTGATATTTTTTTGTTTTATATTAAAAAACGAATTATCCAACGAATTATAAAACCGAATAACTCAAATTATGTATAATATCAAAAAAACCCGAACCTGAATAACGCGAATAACCCGAACTACCTGAAAAACCAAAATATCTAAATGTAATTTGGATTATTTCGAGCCAATGCTTTTGTACCCGAACAACTCGAACCCCAATCGAAACCGGACAAAAAACATTCGAGTTCAATCTGGATCCAATTTTTCAAAACTCGAAGAACCCGAGCCCGAACCGAAATGTAGGAACCCGAATCGAAATCCGGATTGGCCAACCCTAGAGCCATAAAGTTAAACCTTAAAAAGCAAGTAACAACAAAAATTTAAGGCACAAGTGAATGGATCAAAGGAAAAAGATCTCAAACAGAAACAACAGATCGAACAAAATTAAAATAATAAATTATAGAAGAGCGATGTAGTTTACCTGAAAGCACAAGAAATCAATTAAGACATGAGTGTTTAGTTAGGCAAATCATCATAAGATCCATTTGGACAGAAAAGAAAATCAACTTTCAGACACCAAACAGAATCTCATTAAACTAATCATTCAATCAAAAGATTCGTAAGAGATGATTCATTTCCGAATCTCACCAGATCAACTCTAACTATAAAAAAACACACAAAAATTTGGATTTGGAAAAAAATGGGGTCAGAACTATGATCATGACGAGAAAGAAATCTGACCAGATTGTTTAAATGTAACCTATCTCCTTCGCATCGAACCTTAAATATAGGGATCTGAAAAAAAAAATAAAAAATCAGAATAAAATATCCCGATAAAAATGAAGTACGAAGAGAGATAAACAAAGTAGATGTATTATTCAAGTGGATTACGAGAATGAAGAAAGAGAAAATGTATGAAAAAAATGAAAGATGATTTGGTAGTACAGTAGCCGAGGAGCCGTAGGGTTTGCAGGAAAAATCGTACCTTTTTCTTCCGACAGAAGAAAGATGTTTGCGAAACGTAAAATAATAGAAATGGAGACAAGATAGTTATTTATATGTCCATTTACGCACGTGTGGTCAAATTCAATCCCAACTACTCACACCCGCTTTATTACATAAAAATGTTTATTATTTTATTTGTTCTTAGATCTTCTATATCAATAAATTGTATAGATTTTACTCTTTTAAAAAATTAAGGGCAGTCGCGTTTTAGACTTTTTATTACATTAGCACGAAAAAAATTTAGACTAGTTTTTTTTATTGGAGAAAATACCTAGAGTTTTGGCAAATATTGTAATATATTAACATTTGAATTCAACATGAGCAGGAAGATAGTCACTGATTATTATTAAATGAATAAAAAAAGTTTAATACAAAGTCTAACTTATATTTTTTTTGAATAAACGTTATTTTCGTGCCTAAATTAGAAAACGGTTTCTCGTATCAAATCAATATAAATTTTAAGATTTTATAATAAATTCGAAAAATTTTAGTGTGAATATAGATCTTTTAAAATAAATTTCTTAAAAAATACTAGATAAAAATCTTAAGAGTCCCCCATTGTTACACACATTTCAACCCGATTCAAATAAAACAAATGATCCATATTGTATTATTTAAACAAATGATCCATATTGTATTATTTAGAAAAAGGTTAAAAAAATGGATATTCCAACTAAGATTTGGCCAATTAAACCGACCAAAACTATGACTTCGGTTGTCCTATAAGAAATTAATTTGGTATCAAAATTTCTAGTTAATATTATTTTAAATGGAAAAAAATAAATATTTTATAGAGATTATGATGATACAACAAGAATCTCAAAATTTAATTCAAAAACTTAAAATAGAAAAAATCTGTTGGAGATTCTTTTAAGTCCAAATTGGTAGAATCTCAATTTGAAAACAGAAAGAATTCAATCTAATTTGGACTTATTTCTATTTGGTGGACTCAAAATGAATCGTATTAAAATATATATTCAAAATTTGATTATTTATTTGTTGAAGATAAAATACCAAAAACTTTCGAGAAATTAAAAACTAAAAAATTTACTAATATGTTAAAAATGTTTGTTTTACTAAATATTTTCTTTTTCTTTATGTATTTGAAGCGAAAATGTGGAAAAAAGAAAATATTTTGTTTTACTAAATATTTTCTTTTTCTTTATGTTTTTGTTTTTCTTTTTCTAAAAATTTATTTAATTTGTCTAATATTTTTATTTTGAAAATTTATATATAATTTTTTAAAATGAAATTTATGAGCCTAATTACAAATTGAAAATTTTGTATATAATTTGAAAAACATAACAACTAATAGTCACTACGAAAAATTGAATATAAAAAAATTATATCCATCCGAAATTGTTTGTAGTAATAAAATGTGGTTCACTTTAAAATGAAGATAAATTTTGTATGATCTCTCAAATTTATAAAAGCGTTAGATAATTAAATAATAATTTGTAACTAAAAACAAAATGGATAGGATTTTTTTTTCTAATTTTATAGAATTTTATTATCTTATATGTTCTTAAAAGAAAATTTAACATTTTTTTAATATCTATAATAAAAAAATTATTGAATATAAAATTTTAAATTTTAAATACTAATAAAAATAATTAAAATATTAATGTGAACAACGGAGTTTTCAGTTCTTAGTTAATCGGGAAAATTATTATTTATCTCCTCCATCATATGTTGAATGCTTCTATTGAAATCTTATTTCTATCCTAATGTTAGATTAAATAGTGAAAAAGGTTTTTTAGGTCATGAATGGTAAGGCAGATGATTTCATTGCAGTAATTATATGAATGTGACGTAGTAAAATGTGAATATTGAAAGGCATAGCCAATGCGGTGAAATATAATTATTGAAAACATAATGATGTTATTTCGTTGCGGTTAAATCACTATGCCTCAATGTGAGTCTGAATCTGTATTTAGGTATACGTGGAAACCCGTTTGAATTAAATAGTATGTCTTTTGGAGTTTTGAGAACTCCACTTGTCCATCTGCTCTTTATTTTTCAATTACCATATCGATCATGTTTATTTGCCGACAAATGGACTTAGAGTTACAGAGAGCAACGAGTTAAGCTTTTATGATTTTCCAATTTTTATTGCTTTGATATTCATGAAAATGATAGCAAATGACATCGATTATATGTACCATCCCAATAAATATTGAGATCTAGTATTTTCCAATACATTAAGTTTAAGATATTTGTCAAGTGATAAAATCTGCGAGCCAATTTTTTAAAATATCTAAATTTGTATTATATTGGTTTACATGAATTTTTTTATATACGATAAAAAGGATATAATATGGTTATTACCTATAAATGTGTATAAGAATCAAATTTGTGAAATAGTGTTTTATATAATTTATACATTTCACTTTTAAAACATGTCATTTCTAACGGATTGCAACAGCTTTCAGCCTGTTGGAAATCAATTGTTGAAAAATCACATCCGTTGCAATTTGTAATGGTATTTCAACGAATATACTCTGTTAGAAATTATTAAGGGATAACAACAAATAGGACCGTAAGAAATTACAATGGATGCCCGTTAAAAATTGCAACGGATTATCGTTGGAAGTTCCAATGGGTATCTGTTGCAAATATAGCTTGGAAACCAACAAGTATCCGTTGAAATTGTTTGCGAGAATTGTCAACGGATACCCGTTTGATTTTAGACGGAAAGTTTAAAAGATTCCAATTGATTTCAATCGATAATTTATTATTTTATCAACAGATATTTGTCGATAAATTGATGAATTTTAAAAAATAAACAGTTTTTTAATATATATACACATATTTATACAAAATTAAAAACCGAATTGCCTATATATAATCTAAATCGGTACTATTATCTTCGTCTCTGTCTTCTCCAACAACTTGGGAAGGAGTTGCGTCCGAGTTAATGATCGGTTCTTGTCTCATCGATGTTTCCTTCGTAGGTGGTGGTGGTTGTGGATATGTTTGACCAGTCATTAACTCGACGATACTCTCCTTATGACGTATTTATGCTTACGTTTCTTGAACTGTAGCATCGAGCTGCTCGATGCGTGGTTCTCGCGTATGTCTCTTGGATCGTGGGGGTACCGTCATGGTGTCCTCTACAATATCTTTTTATAGAGAACCCAGACCGTATGGACGTCCCTTATACAATCTAACATACTGCAGTATCAAACAAATTAAAGTTAGTATATCGATTTAAAAAATACATATTATTAATTATTAATATTATTTACATGTAAACAAATTTTGTCCTTTTGTAAAGGACTAAGTTCATTATAAGATTATTTACATGTAAACAAATTTTGTCCTTTTGTAAAAAAGGAGTTGGTAAAAAAATTTCTTTAGAATTTAAATTTATTATTTGTAAAATTTTTATCTAATCATATTATTTTAATGTTACAAATGCAGAGGATGAGAAGAGAATCGACTCTTCTTGAGCTGATCGTTAAGACTCGGGCTAAGAAGAAGCCCGTCGTTGGAAAGAGGTCGACAAACCCGAGTTGGTTGACCTTCAGACAAAGCGGATTGTGAAAGTTGTGATGGAGAAGATCACATTGGTGAACGACTTCGATCCCGATGTATGATGATACAAACGATTCCTGGAAACTCTCTACCAACACTTTTTAGCCTTTTTGCTTTGACCTTAAAGTCCTCCGATTCTCAATGTTGGAAGATTTGGTTAAAAACTTCGTCTATTGCCCATGCTGGTTTGGCGTTCTTGTTTTAGTAGTTCCTTTTGGCGTTATTCATCATCAAACGCAACCCAGCTTCTATATCATGCAAGACAGTATATATGCACGATGTGTCCTTATTCCACCATCTATATGCGTGCGCAAAATTAAATGTATAAAAACTAATTTTTTACACAAATTCAATAATAATATTAAATTAAATCTTATATTATAGCATTTATGATAAAAGTACACCGACCATCGGTGACGTATCACTTCTGACCTCACTTTCCAGGAATAATACAACCGATCTCGCAAAGAACCTTGGATGATGTTGTTGTTCGTGTGTTAAAGAACATCATTCACATCAAACCTACACATGTAATTGAAATCGTTAGACGAATTTAAAATTTGATATAAATATATAGGTGTAAATGAATAGTATTTTACCATGACGTCCTGTTAGGACGTTTATGATCAATTATATGAATATTTGGATGCTCGTTGAAGGTATCGATCAAAGAATTGATATCCACGACATCAAATATTGATGGTGCCGATATAGGTGATGAAGACTGTTATGGTGGTGGAGGAGGTGGTCTTAGGGCTCATATGTATCCACCTTGACCGATAAATCATCGAGGTTTTATTGTGTTTAAGGATTTAGGATAAGTGTTTGAGATATTTTTTTATTTTGATTTTGAGATTGTGTTAAAAATGAAAATATTCAACATGTTAAATACCAAAATTTCCAATGGATGCCAGTTGGAAACGATGTTCAATCAACGAATTTCATTTATTGACATGATGAGAGATTTTTCAATGGGCATTTGTTGGAATTTCCGATGTATGCCCGTTGGAATTCGTGTTTCCGATGCGAGGAGCTACCTAGACGGAGCATAGATCATCATTACCTATTCCAAACGATGCCTATTGCAAGTTCCCAACAGATGCCAACAGATACTCATTGGAAAGGACTAACGCATGACCGTTGAAATCTTCAACAAATGATTGTTGATACTTTGTCATTTATTTCAATGGTCATCCACTGAAAATACCAATGGATGCTCGTTGAAAAAAGAAAAACTGTGAAATTTTTCTAAGTGTTGAACAAAATTTCTACAATTCACGGGTGTCCGTTGTAATTTCCAACGGATGCCCGTTAAAAATGGAATACATGATTTTTAAAAAATCAAGTTACAAAAGTTTTATTTTATAATTACACAATTCACATATATTCTTCCGTTGATTCTTCAATTGACAAGTCGTCCTTCAATTGTGCATGGAATTCATCGTTATGTTCATCTTCTGGTTTAATGTCTTTATAATCGCCAATGTATTCACCATCTATTTTAGTATTTGTGAGAATATCTTCATGTTTGTCAGTATCAATTAATCGTATTGCCTCAAGGTGATCGATTTTCAATGATCTTATTTTTATTCTATGTTTATAACGCCATGCAGTTTAATCTTAACTACGACCCACCATTTCTCTCTCCGACATTTCATTGATGTTGGATCGTACACGTAATATACCCGATCTTCTTGATCTATTATGATGAATGGATCATACTTTGCATACTATTGATTTTTTCGTGGGTTGATGTCAATTCCTTCCTATCGATTTTTTCGTGTACCATGTCCTATGGTTGGGTCGAACCACAGACATTTGGAAAGTATAATCTTCGATCCAACGAGTTCAAGATATTAGACCTGTAGGATTTGGTGCAAAATGTCGTAGAAACTATCATACTCTATTTCACTATTAATACAAACATAGTAATTAAATGTGTTTCTATGTTTTTCGTGCTTGTAAATATAGAATGTGTATCCCCAAGTAAACATAATTGGCCAACACAATACATTTATTGTAGGACCATTAGCCAAATCTCTTAACCAAGTAGAATATCTTTCATCGCAATCCTTAAGATATATAATATAAAAGTGAATGATTACTTATAACATACATTATTTTCAGTATATATACGAAAATATGTGTACTTACGTAATCTCTCAACCACGAGGTATAATGTTGAACTTTCATTTTATTGAGTTCATTTGCATTCAGACGAGGATATGTCTCATGAGCTTAAATATTTGTCTGTAAATATTCACACATGGTTTTGCAAAATGAACCCATGCAATTTTAAGCTACATTGTAGTTTATTTTTATACTTTTTGTTGTTTCTTGTGCTTTAAGGTAAAATTGTGTTGCTCTTCCATTGCTTATCATATTTTATTTTCTCCAATCTGTTGATTTTATCTAAGATGTCTTTCCTTAGATCCCTTCACTGCACGGGTAATGAAATTTTTATAATTAAAGAGTGACGCATAGTATATATTTCTTCTACTGTCCATGGGCATTGTAATGCTTTGATATTATCTTTCTATCTATAATATTGCATTTGCATCGTTTCTTATTTTATATTCTTTGATGTTTGTCTGAGAAGAGTGAAAAGGAAAGAATGGCATCAACTCCATATGCTTCTTGCAAGCTTCTCAGAGGGGATACCACTTGTGTTGACACCTCTAGAACAACCAACCAACCACAAGACCACCTGCAGCAGCAACACCTCGCAACAGCTGATGCTCAGATGATGGTTGGAATGTTTTTTGAAAGAGAAGATCAAGGGATTTTCGGTGGCGGATTTGGAATAAGTAACAATGGGTATGTTATTGCCACCAGTTTCAACCATATGAACCTCAATGTGGTTGCTGAGTTATCAGTTGGACCATCACAAGCCCTAGGAAGCTTTGGTGATACCTATCAAATCATTCAAGAACCTTAGAATGGCCATGATGTTCATCATGAGCAGCTGCAGACACAATTCATGCTTCAGCCTCCAAAACAACAAAAGGAAGCAAAAGGATAATTTCGAACGGCACAGGATGAGCCAGAGCAGATGGCTGAGCAATAACCTTAATCGTTGGTTGATGGAAGAAGAGTGGGGAGCGATGATACCTTAACCTAGCAGAGTTGGAGTATGAGATATGTGCTTCATAAATCAGACAAAACACTTTCGTGTTTTCTTAGTTGATACATTTTATTTTTTTCATCTAAACTTCTATCAACAAGTCTTGAAATTTGATTTAAGACCATCTTTACGAATAATTACTTGTGATACATTTATATTCGCTTCAGCTTTGTTTGAATGAGAAGATTTGGATTTCAATTTTGATACCATTTTGAATAGTTTCTTCTTCATGTCCTTTGATTTATGTTACATCTTTTGTGTGCATAAGATTCAGATTTGTCTAAATCTGAATCAGAAGATAGACATGAATTATCAGTTTGCACAATCGTGAAGGTCATTCGAGCTTTGAAGACTCGTTTGAGGTACATGACGTTTCACATAATAAAGTAATACATGAGCGATTGGTTATAACATTGCGTTTTCATTACCATTTGATTGTATTTTCGATTGCGATTGGTGGTGGCTGATAAAGTTTTCCTCATTAGTTGCAATTTTTCTTTTGATTGCATCATAGTGAAGATTGTGGCATTAGAGATAGTGCGTAAGAAACACAAGCGACGTATATAATTTCACAATTTCGCTACAAATACATAAATAAAAAGAAAAAAATTAGTAAGAAACATTTTTAATATGTTAGTAAATATTTTATTTTTTAAAATCTCGAATTTTTTTTATATTTTATCTACAACAAATAAATAATCAAATTTTGAATATATATATATATATATTATGATTAATTTTGAATCCACCAAATAGAAATAAGTCCAAATTGGACTGAATTCTTTTTGTTTTCAAATTGAGATGCAACCAATTTGGACTTAAAAGAATTTCCAACATATTTTTTCTTAAATTTTGAGATTCTTTGGTTCTATCATCATGATCTCTAACGTTTTTTTATTAAGTCCAAATAGGATTTAATTGTTTGGGTTTTCAAATTGAGATGCAACCAATCTGGACTTAAAAGAATCTCCAACAGATTTTTTCTATTTTAGGTTCTTTTACTTAAATTTTGAAATTCTTTGGTTCTATCATCATAATCTCTAACAGTTTTTTACTTAAGTCTAAACTGGATTTAATTGTTTTGGTTTTCAAATTAAGATGCAACCAATCTGGACTTAAAAAAATCTCCAACAGATTTTTTCTATTTTAGGTTTTTACTTAAATTTTGAGATTCTTTGGTTCTATCATCATAATCTCTATAAAGTATTTCTTTTTTTTTCCGTTTAAAGTAATATTAACTAGAAATTTAGATACCAAATTATTTTTTTCATGGGACAACAAAAGTCATAGTATTGGTTGGTTTAATTGGCCCAATCTTAGTTGGAATATCCATTTTTTAACCTTTCTTAAAAAATACAATATGGAGAATTTGCTTAAACCAACCTTGCCTTTTTTGTTTGAATCGTGTTGAAATGTCTGTAATAATGGAGGACTCTTAAGATTTGTTATCTAGTATTTTTAAGAGATTGATTTTAAGTGATCTATATTCACACTAAAATTTTGAATTTATTGTAAAGTTAAAATTTATATTGTTTTCGTACGAGAAACCGTTTTTTAATTTAGGCGCGAAAATAACGGTTATTCAAAAATTATAAGTTAGACTTTACATTAAACTTTTTTTAATAAAAATTCTAACACAGGTGTCCATAATTTTTTTAAAAAGACTAAAATAATTTATTGATACAGAATATCTAAGAACACAAAAAATAATAAACATTTTTATGTAATAAGGGGAGGGTGGGTAGTTGAGATTGAATTTTATCACATGTCTGTAAATGGACTTATAAATAACTATCTTGTCTCCATTGTTGATACACAAACATCTTTCTTCCTTCATTATAAATAACTATTTGTCTCCATTGTTGATACACAAACATCTTTCTTCCTTCATTTTTTCTGTTTAGATCGAGAGAAAAAGGTGCGATTTTTGCTTCGAACCTTACGGCTCCTCGGCTAGTGTACTACCAAATCCTCTGTCGTAATTCCCTTGAACAATACATCCATTTTTTTTGCCTCTTTTCGTACTTCATTTTTATCGAGATATTTTTCTGATTTTTTTTATATATTTTTTCGGATCCCTACATTAAAGGTTCGACGTGAAGGAGATCGGGTTATATTTGAACAATCAGATCAGATTTCTTTTTTGTCATGATCATAGTTCTGACGCCAATTTTTTCAAATCCATTTTTTGTGTTTTTACGTATTAGTTAGAGTTGATCTGGTGAGATTCGGAAATGAATCATCTCTTACGAATCTTTTCTCATATAAGTTAAACTTGTGTGGCTTTTCGATAGCTTGTCATGTTTTTATTTTCTCCGATCTATTGATTTTATCTAAGATCTTTTTCTTTAGATCCCTTAAATGCATAGCTAATGAAATTTTGATAATCAAAGAGTTACATATATTAAATATTATCATTTCTTATTAATAAGATTACATTTGCATCGTTTCATGTTTGATATTCTTTGATGTTTATTTCATGACAGTGAAAAGAAAATAATGGCATCAACTCCATGTGCTGCTTGTAAACATCTCAGACGCAAATGCACTCAATATTGTGTATTTGCACCATTTTTCCCTCCAAGTCAATCGCAGAAGTTTGTCTTCATCCATCGTGTCTTTGGGGCAAGTAATGTGGCTAAGATCCTCAATGGAATCCCATTGCATCACCGTGAATTTACTATCAATGCCCTTTACTATGCGGCGGAGTCACGACTTCGAGATCCCATCTATGGCTGCGCTGGTAACATCTCTTTCTACCAACGAAGCCTGACGAGAATTCAACAAGAAATCGTGGACGCCAAGAACGAGTTGGCGATCTATGTGGGTGTTGATGCTATGTTGCCATATCTGCCTTCTCCTGGAAATCCTCCACCTGATTTCATGATTATCCCGTCCCCTTTATCGCATGTTATGCGACCTATAGAGGGGATGCCACCAGTGCTCACACCTCCAAGAGAAGCATTGCTTCTCCGCGAGCCAAACCAGCCTCAAGAACAGCAGCAACTCGGGGTAACTGATGCTCAGAGGATGGCAGGAATGATTTTTAATGGCGGAGGTCAGGGGATTTTCGGTGGAGGATCTGGAATAGGTAACAGTGGGTCTGGTACTGCCATCAGGTTCAACCTGAATGAGATTGGTGAGTCGTCAGCTGGACCATCATTAGCCCTAAACAGCTTTGGTGATACCCGTCAAGTCATTCAAGAACCTGAGGATGTCCATCAAGAGGAGCTGCAGACACAACTCACACTTCGGCCACCGGAACCACAGGATGGAGCAGAAGGACAATCTAGAACGGAACAGGATGAGCCAGAGCAGATGGATGAGCCGCGACCTCAGCCGGCCGTTGATGGAGGAAGAGTGGGGAGCGATGATACCTCAACCTAGCAAAGTTGGAACATGAGGTGTGCTTCACAGATCAAACAAAACAATGTCATATTTTGAATTACATTTTGAAATTCTTTGTATCATCATAATCTCAATAAAATATTTTTTTTCCATTTAAAGTAATATTAAATTTTGAGATTCACTATTACCTATTCCAAATCCGCCACCGAAAATCCCTTGATCTCCTCTATTAAAAAACATTCCAGCCATCCTCTGAGCATCAACTGCTACGAGTTGCTGCTGTTGCTGCTGATCTTGAGGCTGGTTTGGCTCGTGGATAAGCAGTGCTTGTCTTGGAGGTGTCAGCACTGGTGGCTTCCCCTCTATAGGTCGCATAACATGTGATAAAGGGGACGGGGTAATCATGAAATCAGGTGGAGGATTTCCAAGAGAAGGCAAATATGGCAGCATAGCATCAACACCCACATAGGTCGCGAGCACATTCTTGGCGTCCACGATTTCTTGTTGTTCTTTCGTCATAGGTAGAAAGAGATGATACCGAAGCATTTTCCAAAATGGAGCTATAAGTGATTATGATAAATTGGAGAATATATTATCGACATCACATGCTAATAATGTCTCGTCATAGGTAGAAAGAGATGATACCAACGCAGCCATAGATGGGATCTTGAAGGCGTGACTCCGTCTCATAGTAGAGGGAAATGATAGCGAAGTCAAGGTGATGAGGTGGGAGTTCATTGAGGATCTTAGCCACATTACTTGCCCCAAAGACACGATGGATGAAGGCAAACTTGGGGGAAAAAGGTGCAAATACACACTCTTGAATGCATCTGCGTTTGAGATGTTTGCAAGCAGCACATGGAGTTCATGCCATTATTTCCTTTTCATTCTCCTGAAATAAACATCAAATAATATCACATAAGAAATGTTTCAAATGTAATCTTATAGATATAAAGAATCATTAAACCAATGCAATGGCCATGGACAGTAGAAGAAATATATACAATACGTTACTCTATGATTATCAAACGTTCAATACCGGTAAATTGAAGGAATCTAAGGAAAGAGATCTTAGATAAATCAACAGGTTGGAGAAAATAAAACATGACAAGCTATAGAATCCGGGTTACCCGAACTAGGGGTGGCCAATCCGGTCTACCCAGACCGATCTGAACCGGATCGACCCGAATAACACGAAACGTTTGGAATATGGATTACCCTAAAAACCTATATGGGTTCAAATTTTAGAGCCTGTTCGGGTTCGGATGGGTCCGTTCGGGTTCGAGTAAAACCCGAGAAACCCAAACAACCCAATTTAAAAAATAAAAATAAAAACTATAATTTAAATTTTTTTAAAAGTTATATAAACACTAAAAAAATATTGTTATATTTTCTTATATATATATATATATATTATGTTATATTTGATATTTTTGTTTTTATTTTATATGAAAAAATTATCTAAAGAATTCTATAACCGAATAACCCAAATTATACATAATATCTGAAAACCCCGAACCCGAATAATCCAAAGAACCCAAAGAATCCAAATATCCAAATGTAATTCGGGTTATTTCAGATCTAATGCTTTTGAATCCGAACAACCCGAACCCAAACTGAATCCGGACTGAAAATATTCCGGTTCAATTCGGGTCCATTTTTTCAAAACCCCAAGAATCCAAACCCGAACCGAAACCCGAGGAACCCGAATCGGAATCTGGATTGGCCACCCCTAACCCGGACCGACCCGAATCGAACCGATCCGAATAACCCGAATCGTTTGAAATATGGGTTACCCTAAGAACCTACATGGGTTAAAATTTCAAAAACCATTCGGTTTCGAATCGGCATGTTTCGGCAATTTCAATTTAAAAAATTGAAATAAGAAAATATAATTTAAAATTTTTAAAAAATATGCTGGTATATTTTCTTATATATATTTGATATTTTTATTTTTGTTTTATGTTAAAAAAACGAATTATCCAAAGAATTCTAAAACCGAATAACTCGAATTATGTATAATATCTGAAAACCCGAACCTAAATAACTCGAATAACTCGAACTACCCGAAAAACCCAAATATCCAAATGTAATTCGGGTTATTTCAGGTCCAATGCTTTTGAATCCGAACAACTCGAACCCTAATCGAACCCAGACCGAAAATATCCGAGTTCAATCCGAGTCCAATTTTTCAAAACCCGAAGAACCCGAAAAAACCGAATCGAAATCAGGATTGGCCAGCCCTAGAGCCATTCAGTTTTACCTTAAATAGCACAAGTAACAACAGAAAGTTAAGACATAAGTGAATGGATCAAAGGAAAAAGATCTCAGATAGAAACAACAGATCAGACAAAATTAAAATAATAAACTATAGAAGAGCGATGTAATTTTTTTAGAGCACAAGAAATCAGTTAAGAAATGAGTGTTTTGTTAGGCAAATCACCATAAGATCCATTTAGGCAGGAAAAAAATCAACTTTCAGACACCAAACAAAATCTCGTTAAACTAATCATTGAATTAAAAGATTCGTAAAAGATGATTCATTTATGAATCTCACCAGATCAACTCTAACTATACAAAAAAAAACACAAAAAATTGGATTTGAAAAAAATGGGGTCAGAACTATGATCATGAAGAGAAAGAAATCTGACCAGATTGTTCAAATGTAACCCATCTCCTTCACGTCGAACCTTAAATGTAGGGATCTGAAAAAAATAAAAAATCAGAACAAAATATCCTGATAAAATGAAGTACGAAGAGAGGCAAACGAAGTGGATGTATTATTCAAGTAGATTTCGACTGTGAAGGAGGAGAAAACATATGAAAGAAAGGAAAGAGAATTTGGTAGTACGGTAGGCGAGGAGCCGTAGGGTTCGAAGGGAAAATCGCACACCTTTTTCTTTCGATCCAAACAGAAGAAATGAAGGAAAAAAGATGTTTTTTGAACGTAAAACATCAAGAATGGAGACAAGATAATTATTTATAGGTCCATTTACGCACGTGTGTTCAAATCCAATCCCAACTACTCACGATCGCTTTATTACATAAAAATGTTTATTATTTTATGTGTTCTTAGATCTTCTATATCAATAAATGTATAGATCTTGCTCTTTTAAAAATTATAGACAGTTGCGTTTTAGACTTTTATTACATTAGCACGAAAAAAAACTTTAGACTAGTTTTTTATCGGAGAAAATACCTAGAATTTTGGCAAATATTGTGATATATTAACATTTGAATTCAACATGAGCACGATGATAGTCACTAACTATAATTAAATGAATAGAAAAAAGTTTAATGCAAAGTCTAACTTATATTTTTTGAATAACTGTTATTTTCGTGGCCAAATTAGAAAACGGGTTATCGTATCAAATTAGTATAAATTTTAAGATTTTACAATAAATTCGAAAATTTTAGTGAGAATATAGATCTCTTAAAATCAATCTCTTAAAAAATACTAGATAACAATCTTAAAAGTGCTTCATTATTACACACATTTCAAACCGATTAAAAAAAACAAGATTGATTTAAGCACATTATCCATATTGTATTATTTAAGAAATGTTAAAAAATGGATATTCCAACTAAGATTGGACCAATTGAACCAACCAAAACTATGACTTCGATTGTCCTATAAGAAAATAATTTGGTATTTAAATTTCTAGTTAATATTACTTTAGATGAAAAAATAAATCTTTTATAGAGATTATGATGATACAACCAGAGAATCTCAAAATTTAATTCAAAAACCTAAAATAGAAAAAATCTGTGGGAGATTCTTTTAAGTCCAAATTGGTTAAATCTCAATTTGAAAACAGAAAGAATTCAATCCAATTTAGACTTATCTCTATTTGGTGGATTCAAAATGAATTATATTAACATATATATTCAAAATTTAACTATTTATATTTGTTGAAGATATAATATCAAAAAGTTTCGAGATTTTAAAAACTAAAAAACTTATTAATATATTAAAAAATGTTTGTTTTTACTAAATATTTTCTTTTTCTTTATGTATTTGAAGCAAAAATGTGTATATAAATGTTTTTGTATGTGTAAAACCATTTAGAAATGGGTAATACATTTAGTTAATTAAATTTTTTTATTTTCTAAAAATTTATTTAATTTGTCTAATATTTTTACTTTGAAAATTTATATATAATTTTTTAAAATAAAATTTTATGAGCCTAATTACAAATTGAAAATTTTTTATATAATTTTAAAAACATAACAACCAATAGTTATTACGAAAAATCGAATATAAATAGATTATATCCATCCGAATTTTTTTTGTAGAATAGAATGTGGTTCATTTTAAAACGAATATAAACTTTGTATGATGTCTTAAATTTATAAAAGCGATAGATAATTAAAGAATAATTTGTAACTTAAAACGAAATGGGTAGGATTTTCTTTCTAATTTTATAGAATTTTATTATCTTATATATTCTTAAAAGAAAATTTAACATTCCTTTTTAGTATCTATAATAAAAAAATTATTGAATATGAAATTTTAAATACTGATAAAAATAATTAAAATATTAATGTGAACAACGGAGTTATACTTAGTTAATCAGAAAAATTATTATTTATCTCCTCCATCATATGTTGAATGCTTCTATTGAAATCTTATTTCTATCCTAATGTTAGATTAAATAGTGAAAAAGGTTTTTTAGGTCATGAATGGTAAGGCAGATGATTTCATTGCAGTAATTATATGAATGTGACGTAGTAAAATGTGAATATTGAAAGGCATAGCCAATGTGGTGAAATGTAATTATTGAAAAACACAATGATATTATGCTTGATCACACCTCACAACTATGATGGTTTATATATATATATATACATATATATATATATATACCTCACTGCCCACAAGAACATTCTCATTATGTCTCATAGAAGAATTGTAAAAAGTTAAGAGTCAAATTAAAGATGAAATGGCATTCACAAAAGGCGTGGTAAAGAAGAAATGTTATATTATTGTATTCTCATATGTATTTATAGACTTTTATAAATATAATATTGAATAATATTAAAGTTTTGAATTAAATTTTTACATGAATTTATATTTGATAAATTATTATTAGAGTTTGGTTAATCTCGATTTGAATATTTTAATGTTGAAAACCAATTGTAATATTTACATTCTAAAACCGAATTTAAACACAAAAGAGTATTATAATATGTTATCTTATATTGTTTACGACGTTAATCATATGGTATTGAAGGACAATATCTCCTCAAGTAATAGTTGTTGGAATTAATAGGTCAACACTAATCCATATTTGCCACAATACAGTCTGAATTTAGTCAATTTATAAGTATATAGAAATTAAACTGTCGACAAATTGGTTGGAATGCAAATTACAACAAGTACACTTGCAGCCATTTGTAATATCTATTTTTATTTAATTTAATATATATTATATTAATAAGTTATATAACATATAATATACTAATTTTAAATATTATATTAATTAATATATATTTAATATTTTATTTTTATTTTTGTATAAATAAAATATTTCAATGAATTTTCCAACAGATTTTCCGACGAAATATTATTTTTATCAAGAATTCCTAAAGAATTATGAAAAATGAAATTATATAAGAATGTCATCTATCTTGAATCCTAATAGCTTTAAGAATGATTTATGGAGGTTTGAGAGAAAGAACGTGAGAGTTTATTTAATTAAAAGATTATTTCTTTTATGAATGTTTTTAGAAGATAGGGTTCTATTTTATACTAGAAACAGAGCGGTAAAGGATAAAAGCAAGGGGAAAATATTCCTTGTTGAATACAAAGACACTGTAAAAAAACAAACTCATACGACTATTGGTATTGATGTATTCTGACATGGTTGTTTTTTTTGGAGTGGTCCTGTTGATTTATTGTTTGTTGATGTGGAGAATTGAGGCACATGTTGTTATCTGGTCTGTCACTCCCTCTGGTGGACTGTTTGCTAGTTTTTTTTGCAAGGAGTGTTGATGACTCAATCGTCTCAGTTCTGAGCTTTCTTTGCGTCTTGGTGGTCTATGTGCTTACATCTCCCCTCAAGGTTATCTCCAAGGCCAAGTTTGTTACAAAGATCATAGAAGTGTTCTCGAGGAAGTGTCTTTGTAAAGATATTTGCAACCTGGAATGCAAAAGGAATATGATTAGTGACAATGGAATCTAAAGCAACCTTTTTTCACGTATAAAATGGTAGTCAAGTTCAATGTGTTTGGAGCACTTGTGGAAGCTTGTATTGGTGGACAGATAGACGACAGAAAGATTGTCAATGAAGGATTGTTGGATTTGGTTGAGGAATGCCAAGGTCTCGAACGAGAAAGATTTAGGTGATTTCAGTAACTAAGGATGCCATGACGCAATAATATGCTTCTATTGAGGAGCGTGAGACCGTAGGCTATCTCTTGATATGCAGAGTGTTCAAAGGAGGAGAGCGTATGCTTTAGTGGCACGGCTGTAGGAAGAGGTTTGCATAGAAACATTTCAGTTTTGTGTAAGATGTCTAAAACATACTGACTTTGATGAAGAAACAGTCCATTCTCATGATAATTGACTTGGATGCCTAAGAAATAATGTAAGGCTCCTAAGTCTTTCATGTGTAATCTGGTGTGAAGTTGATTGATAAGAGTGGAGATTAGAGATCTAGAATTTCCTGTAAGTAGCATATCATCAACATAAAGAAGAAGAATAAGAGTAATATCATTGTGTTTATAGATAAAGAGAGAGAGGGGTCAGCAAAGCTGCATGTAATCCAAATTCAATGAGGTAAGAGCTAAACTTTGTGAACCATGCTCTAGGGGTCTGTTTCAAGCCATAAAGAGCTTTCTTTAGCCGACAAACATGATTGGGAAATGCTTTGTTTACAAAGTCTGGGGGTTGTTTCATAAACACAGACTCTTTAAGTTCACCATGGAGAAAGGCATTGTTGACATCTAAATGTTGTATTGGCCAATGCTTAATGGTGGCTAGACTTAGGACAACCCTTATGATGGATGTTTTGACGACGGTATGTATCCAAGAAATCAATTCCCTCTTCTTGGTGGTATCCTTTAACTACCAATCTAGATTTAAATCTTTCTAGAGAGCCATTTGGATTACGTTTTTGTTTGAAGACCTACTTACAGCCTAAAATATTCATATTAGGCTGAGAAGGAACTAATTCCCGTGTATTGTTCTTTTCTAGTACAGAGATTTCTTCTCTCATTGAGGTTGCCCAGCCCGGATATTTTAGTGTTGAAACTATATCGGGTGTTAAGGGTATATATGTTGTAGCACATAATGTGTATCTAGGATTAGGTTTTGTTATTCCTGAACGTGCCATAGTGACCATAGGATATGTTTTTTGGGTGGAGGCAATAGGTGATTGGTTTGGAGACTGGTTTGTGGGTGAACTGGAGGTGGACTGAGAGTGATGACTGGTAACACAAGATCTGGCTAAGTTCTGTCCCGCAGTGGTTATGGTTTGTTATATTATTGGTAGTGGCGTCTGATAATGTGAATTGAGGTTTGTAGGATGACTAGGAAATAGAGTACTTACTTGGGATTCTTGCTACCCATCCTTTAACAGAGGGGTTTTGTACCTAGAATCAAAGGAAGAGTACAGAGAGGCAAATGGAAAGACACTACTAGAAAATTCAAGATTAGGGACGAAATTTGGGGACCGACAATTCCGTCCCTAAATTTAGGAACGGATTATACACGGTTTAGGGACGGAAAATGAAAACTGTCCCTAATCCGTCCCCAAATTTGGATACAGAAGAGTCGTGCCTAATCCGTCCCTGAATGCGGACCAATTAGGGACGGAATAGTAAGTCGTTCCTAAATTGGAGACGTTAGGTCATCCGTCTCCAAATTTGGAGACGGGCAGGTCATCCGTCTCCAAATTTGGAGACGGGTAGGTCATCCGTCTCCGGCAGGTCATCCGTCTCCAAATTTGGAGACGGATTTGGGACCGTCCCTAAATTTAGGACTTTAAAAACCGTTTTAGGGACGGTTTCGGGACGATTTTTTGGAAAATTAATCTCTTAGTCCCTAGTTCGTTCCTAATTCGTGTATAAATAATCTATTTAACCCCTCAACCATTGATCCGTTTTTCATAAGCTACTCTCATATTTTTCACCCCATAACTTCTTTAGTGTTTGCGATATAATGGCATCTTCATCAAGATCGAACATTTTCGATTCTAGACAATAGATGTACAGAAGAATTGATCTAGAATCTCAAAGCATATCAAAAGAGTTTATAGAAGGCATCACACAGTTTATGACAATGGCGACGAATCAACAAGTTTACAAAGAAACGGGTACGTTGGTTTGTCCAAGCGTCAAATGCAAGAATGAAAAATTTGTTAATGAGAGAACTGTTTGGAAGCATCTTTATTTAAGAGGATTTACCCCGAATTATTTCATGTGGTTATGTCATGGAGAAAAATTTGCACCACGACCTAGTAATGTTGTGGAAAACTTTAGTAGGGGCACTATACATCATGATGAATTTGAGTCTTCTCAAGATGTAGAAATCAACCCTTATGTGGAAATGGTGCAAAATGTATTCCGTGAAAGAAACGAAAATATTGAAGAAGATCCAAATGAAGAAGCAAAAAGTTTTTTTGAAATGCTAGAAAGTGCTAAGAATCCACTTTATGATG
>CM071874.1:911959-972894 GCA_036759665.1 Gynandropsis gynandra | reverse complement strand
ATAGAAGAAAAAAAAAGATGTAGAATTTGAATCAGATACAGAAGATTCTACGGAACAATTGTGTGACTCTGATGATGATTCATGTTAAAACGTTTAGGGATTGTTTTTATATACTTTTTAATGATTGTTTCTATTTCTTAATGATTATATGTTTACGAATTGTTTCTCAATGATTATACGTTTTTTATGATTATCGTCCCGATCTATTGCCCCGATCTCGTTCTATCGGGCCCGGTCCCCGGTCAATCGTCTCAATCCCGATCCCGGTCAATCGTCTCGATCCCGGTCTCGGTCAATCGTCCCAATCAATCACCGATCCCGGAATTGGGGACCGAAGGTTTAACCGTCTTCAATTGGAGATGGATATTATCTTCCAATCTCCAATTGGAGACGGATGAGCCATTCCCAATTGGGGACGGGCCTCAGCCGTCTCCAATTGGAGACGGATGTTCTCTCCCCGTCTCCAATTAGAGACGCATTTTATCCACCCGTCTCTAATTGGAGACGGATTTTGTTCTCCCGTCCCCAAACTCGAATTGGAGATGGATTTTGTTCTCCCGTCCCCAAATTATTATAAATTCTCGAATCAATTCTCAGACTCTTCACGCTACTTCGATTCCTTCCTTAACCGTCGTCGTCGCGTTCCCTTCCTCCTCCGTCGCCGCCGCGTTCGCCGAGCCCATCTATCGCTTCCGCCTTCGTCCCCTCCTGTCGCCGCCTACGTTCGTTGCGTCTCCCCTCCCATCGCCGCCTACATTCGTTGCGTATCCCCTCCCGTCACCTACGTTTGCCGCCTTGTGTCTCCCCTCCCGTCGCCGCCTTCGTCCCCTTGCGTCTCCCCTCCCGTCGTCGTCGCCGCCGCCCTCCCCTCCTTCGTCGCCGCCCCGAACGAGATCCGCCAGTCAAGTATGAGCATAGGTCGATTTCGCTGGAATTTCGCTGGATTAGTTGAAAAAAAATCTTGGTAGGAGCATAGAATTTGAGTGGAATTGGTTCTAAGTTAGCTGGAATTTTAAGTTAGGAGCATGGAATTTAGCTGTTTATTTATGTGTTGATGTTAGAAGTTGAGAAATTTAGAAATATACGTTGAAATTTAGAATGTCGTAATATTTTTATTTCACATTTCAGTATGTCGCGCCGCGTTAGAAGAGGCGGTAAAACAAGAAACCGCCCTCAGTCCGAGGAAAATGGCAACCTTTCATCTCATTCCCGACATTCCAATTTACATGAATCCAAATTTCTTCCGAAACACTTGATCGACACAATCGGGGCAATATATGTCGTATTATCCGCAAATGCAACCACCACCAGATCAAGTACAGCATCACGATCCGCATATATACGAGGAACCAACAGTGGAAGAAATTTTAGCAATGGATGAAGAGCGATGGAAGCTTCCTCTTATAGACCCCGACCGAAAAAGCCGCGGACAATGGTACGTATACTCAATTTCAAATCTCAATTATAAATAGTTAACTAAATGTTAATTTCTCTGTCATTGTGATTTGTAGGTTTCGCCTTAATCAACTTAATCGTCAAATAACAGCTACGATAACAACTGATTATGATCGGTTTTGTTACAATTGGACACATATCGATCCAGATATTAAGCAATGATGGTGGAAATCATTTGTGGTATGTTTTAAACAATTTTTAATTTTATCAAGTAATTTAAATCCATTACCGGATTAGTAAAGTCCTAATTTGAAACAAATGCGGCAAAGCGTCTGAAGTCTATCGTAGGTAAATTGCATTCAAACCGATATATAAAAGGAAAATCCAAGTGGATTTCGGAAGATATTTGGGATCAGATGTGCGCACATTGGGATTCCCCAGAATTTAAGGCAAAGAGCGAGCGAGCAAGTAAATTCTGGCGTTCTGATAGAGCAGGATACGGGATAAGCGTACACACGGCAAGATCTCGTTCTTTTGCGAAAGTATACGAAGATCTGGTAAGCTTTATTCAATTTTTATGCATTTATATAAAATTAACATTTTATTAAACTATGTCTTTTTATTTTTTTCAGGCGAAAGAGCAGGGATCCGAACCATCGTATATAGAATTGTTGGAACGTACGCACGTTAAGAAGTCAGATGGTTCGTGGGTGGATCCTAAGGCAAAAAGCCTTTACGATAAAATTGAAAACATGGCAGCGGAGCGAGTATCGCAAATTCCCCCGAGAGAAGACGACTCACAAACTACTCTTAGTCAGGAAGAGTACAACGAGTTGTATCTCGAGGTAATAATGAAATTCTACTATGATCTAATTTCACTATTTATAAATGTTATTAATTCTCGATATTTGTTTTACAGCAAGTTACGCCATACAAAGGTCGTATTTTCGGACTTGGAGCAATGGTCTCAAAACATTCAACTTCATCCAAAGGTAAAGAAAAAGTATCGGATTACGAGCTCCGACATCAAATATCCGAAAGGTTCCAAGAATCCGAGAAGCGGGTTGAACAAGCATTCAAGGAGGCTGAACTATTAAGAAAGGAGGCTGAACTATCAAGAAAGCATGTTGAACGATTAGATATGCGAATGGAAAAGCTTCTGCGCATGATGAAAGCGCAAATGCCTAACATCGATTGGGATGCAGTTCAGAACAGTGATTCCGACAACGACTAATCGGAACGGCTTAGGATTATATGTAATCGAAATGTTGGTTATATGTATGGTTTGTAATTTTTTATGTACTAATATTTATCTTTTAATGTAATCGAACTTTTTAAAATTTTATTTTTTTATTTTTTTTAAAAAAAATAGGGACGGCAAATATTGTCCGTCTCTAAATTTAGCGACGGGCTATGCCGTCCCTAAATTTGGAGACGGGCGACTGTCGTTTCCAAATTTGAGACGGATTCAGTGGTCCGTCTCCAAATTTTAGAGACCAAAAACAACCTGTCCTCAATCCAGGGACTGTTTGGGGACCACTTTCTCCGTCTCTAATTGGAGACGAATTGGGGACTGAAATTTTCGTCTCTAATTAGGAACGGATTGGGGACGGATAGCATTTAGAGTCGCGCGATTGGGTACTACCGCTGGTCGTCCCTAATCCGTTCCTTAGAGACTGATTTTTCAGTCCCTAAAACCTGATTTTCTTGTAGTGAGATCTCATCATTGAATACCACATGTCTTGCTATATAGAAACACCCACTTGGTGGATATAAACATATATATCCTTTGTATTTAGCACTGTATCCTAGAAAGACACAGTGAAGAGATCGAGGCTCTAGTTTATGCTTTGAATAGGGTCTTATATAGGGGTAGCAGGAACTACCAATAACCCTTAGTGATGTATAATTTGGATCTTTTCCATTCAGCATCTTGAAAGGACTTTTGTACGAAAGAGCTTTAGAGGGTAAGAGATCAATAAGAAAATTCGATGTGAAGAATGATTCAACCCAATAAGTCAAAGGTACATGTGCTTGAAACAGCATGGAGAGTTCAAGGTCCACCAGATGACGATGTTTCCTTTCTAAAAGTCCATTTTGTGCTGGAGTATAGGGGCTTGACATACGTACTTTTATTCCACATTTTGTTAGATGATGAGTGAAGAGATGGCTGCTAAATTGTGATGGCTGCTAACCATCACAATTTCTGACCCACCATAGACCTCATGATTTTCAAGATGATTTATAGAGTTTGTCATATGGGAACTGACTCCATAATCTGGATACCAGTCACTCTCATGAGAATCTGTAACTTGAAATGTGTTTAATGCTTATGGAATTTTTTAAGAGTGAAAAGAGTTGTCAAATCTATGCCAATATTTCAATGCTACATGTCTAGCTTTTCCACATATTTGATAGAGTGGTCTTGAGTTACCGATGTTATTTGCAGATTTTTGAGGTGAAAATGAAGAGTTACTTGAATGTATTTGTTGTGTGAAACAACGGGCTCTAGAAGTAAAGTTAGGACTTCCATGTTGATTGTTATATCTATAGTTCCTCTGGAATATCAGTAGCAGTAGTTACCTCGCCCAAAGTATGGGTTGTGTGCAAGACCAATGAGGGATAGATAGATTGTTGTTACCAGTTTGAACAGTAAAGGCATGGTGGTGAGAGACTTCAGAAGGTTGTGAGTCTTGCTGGTGATTGTAATGCTTGTCAACTGACTTACCACATCTTCATATGTGGGGAAAGGTTCACGGTGCATGGAGGTGTGGATCACTATGGTGAAAGCCTCTTATTCTTTCCCAAGTTCTTGAAGAAATCTAAATATCTTCATTGAGTTTGACACTAGCTTTCCAATTGATGAAAGGTGATCACATATTGACTTAAACTCCCTGATATAGTCTGTAATTGTTTTCCTTTTACAGTAATGGTTTGTATAGATGCCAACAGATCAAACTCTCTTGACACTGATATTTAATTGAAATGTCTGGAAAGAGTCTCCCATACGCCAATGGAGGTTTTAATGCCAACAACTAAGCCAAAAACATCTTCAGAAAGGGTACCACATACCCAAGATCTGACTAGGTTATATGTTTTCCACCAAGGGGAATATAAGGGGTTCTGGATTTGGTTTATTACATTTTCATTTGTTATTGTGATGGTTTGAGGTGGGACAAGAAATTCCCCTGTAATGAACCCTATAAGATCTTGTGATTCTAGCAAGGATTCTATTTGGGTTTTCCATATGAGGTAGTTTGTGTTTGAGAGTTTGAGTATAATAAAGTTTGATATATTGACGTGTACTAGGAAGGGAAAAGGTTCTTTGTTCTTCCATTCGGGAGTTTGAAGAATGGTATTGGTTCTATAACCGAAACTCTGATACCATAATAGCTTTAGGAAAGATTTATAGAGTTTTGAGAGAAAGAACACGAGACTTTATTTAATTAAAATATGATTTTCTCCATAAATGTTTTCAGAACATAGGGCTTTGTTTTATATTAGAAACATAGCAGTAAAGGACAAAAGCAGAGAGAAAATATTCCCTCTAAAATACAAGGACACTATCAAAAAACAACCCCTAACGGCTACTGATACTAGTGTATTCTAACATGACCGTTTTCCTTGGAGTGAGGTCATGCTGATTTATTGTTTGCTGATATGAAGAATTGAGGCACATGTTGTTATCTGGTCTATCATTCTCTCTAGTGGACTGTTTGCTGGTTTTGTTTATAGGGATTGCTGATGATTCAATCGTCTTGGTGGTCCTTGTGCTTACACATTCAAATATCCATATCTAGACAGATTCGAATGCTAAGATAAAATCACAATCTTTTTAAGTAAAATTAAAAAAACGTGAATTTATAGGTTTCTTTTCTTTATCCAAGCAAAAATGGAACATAACTCGAAGATCTTTGCTATCAAACTTTGCTTATTCCTCTCTCATGTTTACATCTAAAACTCTCCCTATGGATACATCTTAAAAAGGTTCATTTTCTAAAACTGAAAATGCTCTCTTTCCTTTCCATTACATACATTCTTGCAGCTTTCTCCATCCGACTTTGCCTCTTCATTGTCATCCTCTCCATTAGATGAATGCCCTCCATTGCTTGAATATCCTCTCCCTCCTAATGGTCCTTGTGGAGATTCCGACCGTGAGATACTTCCACTCTCTGACCCTTTACTTCTCGATGCTTCTGCAGCCGTCAATATCGCATGTTTTCGGATATGGATTCTGTATTTCTGCAGACAAACACAATCTTTTAGATTTAATGTCAAATATGGGCTGGACCTAACTAATTTCAAAAGGTAGCTCAAGAATTTAGGATTGTCAAACATTTTTTTTATATATATATATATAAGCCCCAAATTCATATCCTAACGGATATGGGACAACTTATCGTAACATCTGACGACGAAGTTAAATTATGTTTTTACTTAAGGGTTTTACCTGTAAATGGCTTTTCACTTCATCGTTCGTTAGGCCTTCCACTTGCATTAGTTCTCTTATCTGTTTTGGTGTAGCCACTGTGGAAAAACACAGTAATCTCAGAATGAAATTACAGAATCGAGACAAAAAAAAAAAGTTTTGATCTTTGAGGACGAACCTTGTGACCCTCCAAGATTTTGAAGGACGTCTATGAATTTCCGGTGAAGTTCCGGTGACCATCGCCGTCGTCGCTCTTTCTTTGGCTGTTGGCTGGAGGGTTTGCACAGTTGACTACGTTCAACTCTGCAATTCATTACCATGTCTGAAGCTGAAGATTTTAGGGTTAAAGGAATAGGAGGAGGAGGAGGAGGAGGCATTAATGGCGGAATACAGCTTGGGAATGAGTTCTGTGGAACCGACCGATCTTCTTCTTCCACTTGTTCTTCGTTTCTCTGTAAAGAAAATGATCCAAAGATTCATCTTTTTACTCTATTTTTTCTTAAATCGAAGATTTATGGAATTACCAATTGCAATTGGGAATCTGAGTTCGAGATCCATAACTGAGCAGACCTCATCCAATTCTTTTTATCATTTTCCACTTTTGCCCCTCCACCATCATCAAATTTCCGATTCGATGCCACTAATCCTTCCCTAGCTGACCCATCATCTCTCGTCTCTTCCCTCAACCTCCCTATCGCTAGAGAACAATGACCAAAACAATCGATGGAACAAAATCAGAATCAAAAGAAGAGAAAAGAAAATGAGAGATACACACACATATATATATGTATGTATATGTATACCTTCGTTCAACAAAATCATGCAGAGAGGGAGTTCCCGTTTAAAAGCATCGATCTTTCGCCTTTCTTCCTCCAATCTATCAACAAATCCATGGATTTCCGACAGAATTGAAGGACAATCTTCGATCCTGGAGACTCGATGAAGGAATTCAGACAAGGGTTTTGGCAAACAGTAAATACCCAAATCTAAATTAAGCCCCATGCTTGGATCTGTGCTCAATCAGATGCAGACAAAGGATCTAAACACTTATTTATAGAAGAAGAGAAGAGAGACGAGGATATGAAGAGTCTCAGGGAAAGATGCGGTGAATCGCCGGTGTTGTGAATACCTGAACAACTGGAGGGCATTTCCGTAATTTACGGAGAATGTCTTTAAATGGTACAAGAATCTTTTTGGATGCCGTACACACGCGGCGATTCGTCATTCCGATCCACTGCTATTTTTGTTCCTTTTTCAGTGGAGATATTCCTCTTATTTTATTATTATAAAATATACATGTAGTTGTTTTAAATTTTAAAAATTATATACAAATTATTTTTCATTTTTATACATAAATTTTCATTTGTTTAAAAGTACTATAAATTAGTGTATATTACGTAAGTATATAATCTATTACGTATTTATAATTTATTTAGAAATAATTCAAATAGTTAGTATTATTTTGAAATAAAATGATAATATATATATACATATTTTATTTAAAATTGCAGTTATTATTATTATTATTATAAAAGTCATATATAACAAAAAATTCCAATAGAATAAAAAAATGGTAATTGAGCTTCAACCGCACACTGTAAGATGCATATATGTCCAGCATAAATGCTTATACAAAGATTCAGATTATGGAGATTTTCACATATTCCATTTGATAAATAGTTTCTCCAAATAAAATTTCATTTAATTTTATGCCAATTTTGTAAAGGTTATCCAAATTGTATTCTTCAACAATATGGAAATAATAAAAACAAATTTATTTTTCAAATACGTATCTTATATTTAAAATTCATGATTAAAAAATTAAATAAATTTTCAGTGTATGCACAATTTATTACAACAACGAAAAAAAAACAAAAAAAATGAGAAAGAAGAAAGGTATATTGGCCATGTGAAAGATTCCACGACACAAAGCGACTTTATTTCGCAAGTACAAATCGCTTTAGTTTATTACAATTAATTTCTCAAATTAAAAAATAAAAAATAATAATTTGGACGACTAATATTATTACCTCGTGTTAAAAAGAATATTTATTTGAAAAAGGAATCTGTAGACAGCAAAAAAAAGAAGACTGAGGAATATAGCTGACGAGCAAAATGGAACGGCTGATACAGCCAATAATATATAAACACGTGGCGGAAGTAATCCCGATTCTTCACGGAATCGTTTGGTAATAGATTAGTTAGAAGTGAAAAAAAATTAGATTCCCTAGTTCGGAAAAAATTATGTTTCAACGTTATTGTATAAAAATTTCAATTTAAGATAAATAAAACGACAAAAATACGTGAACTATCGTCCTTAGACGAAAAATCTATGTATTAGCGTTATTAAAATTAAATGTATGTTAATATGTTAAATAGATATGACACGTAGAGAAGTTAGAAAACATATTATTTGTTTATTTATTTTATACTTGAATTTTTGGATAAAATTATCGAGTTATCACCTAACACTCGACCAAATCTATTACATATAATTTTGTTTCTAATTAATTTTAAACATTAATTCAAGAATTTAGAATTGTTCAACCATTGCACATAGAGATCAAATGCTCTCGATAATAATAATTATTTTTAAAAAAAATTCATTAAAATATGATATAATAAAGCTATTGCGTATAATTTAAAACATATTTATACAAAATAAAAAAAATATATTCAATGTAAAATATTGTTTCAGATTCGTCACTAGTTTATGTCATAACCAAATAACCAAAATGATATTATACAATATAACATTCCTCTCACATATATGTTCGGTCATGTAACATAGGTATTAGAGGTCAAACATCACTATAATCAAATCGATGAACTAGATTCTAATATCATATCAAAAATAAATTTATATATTATTAATTAACAAATAGTTTAAAATTAATACCTTATAAAAAACCATAATTTATATCCTAACAAATATAGTAAAATAAAAATGACAAAACAAAATAAAGTACCATTCATGCAAACTCTCTAAATGTTATGAATTATGATGAGGGAGTAACATATCATAACACTTTCCCAGGTTCGGTCCTGGGGTTTGAACATCGCAATCGGAAGTCTAACATCGGTATATTCAAATTAGGACGAACCAAACTCCAATATCATGAAAAATTAGATTTGGATCTAACTAATCCGAAAAATTAGCTTAAGATTTTAAGGTTATACAATCTATATATTGTAGGTCATAGTTCATATCCTAACCAATATGAGATAACACATCACAACACTAAATCATAAATTTATATACTTAATATATTGTATTACTAAACAATGTTTTGGACAGATCACATCTATATATACAAAAATTTAGGCCATTCCGGGTTATCCGGATCGGACCGACCCAGATCGATCCGAAAAATCCGGATCGTTTACAAAATGGATTACCCTAAAAACCCATATGGGTCCAAATCTTAGAACCCATTCGGGTTCGAGTCAGTCCGATCCGAGTTGGGATTAAACCCGAGGAACCCGAACAACCAGAAATAAAATAGGGTTTTATTTTTTATCTAGTGTTTTGTGCTACCGCTACGCATCTCTATCTTCATTCTCTTCTCCCTCACCTCATTCTACCGCCCGACCAAAGCCTCTCCTCTCTTCTCCCCTCATCCCGCCGCTTCTCTCTCATCTCGTCGCCCGATCGAACCTCATCTCGTCGCTATTCTCCCTCTTCCCACCCGACCGAGACTCTCCATTCTCTTCTTCCTATCCTACCGAAAGCTTTTCTACATATCCTTTTTCTGCCGTATCCTTTCTACGATGAGAGTTCTGGTAAGATCCGTTTCTTTTTGTCTTCACGGAATCGTTTGGTAATAGATTAGTTAGAAGTGAAAAAAATTAGATTCCCTAGTTCGGAAAAAAATTATGTTTCAACGTTATTGTATAAAAATTTCAATTTAAGATAAATAAAACGACAAAATACGTGACTATCGTCCTTAGACGAAAAATCTATGTATTAACATTATTAAAATTGAATGTTTAATATGTTAAATAGATATGACATTTCGGTTGGGTAAATAACAAATATATGTGAATATCCGACTATTTGTATTTATATTTTTATTTGTCGAATATCCAAATTTATTATTTTTATTTGTATTTGTAAATTCGAATATTTATAAATACGGATATCTGTATACGAACCTAAATTTTTTAACGTAATATATATATATATATATAAAAGAATTTCAATTAAAAAATCAATAATCATCAAATATAATCTAAAACTAAAATTCAAATAGAAAAAAGATGCAAAGATACATAATATAAATAAGGGAATATAGCATAAAAATATCCAACTATTTTATTTTAGCCTATAAAACATGAATTATTATTTTCAACCTAAAAAAAACCAAAATTTATATTTTTTTGCCTTAAAAATATTAACTTTAGGATATGATTAATTTGATAAATTTGAGTTTTTTTAGACAACACTTAAAAATTCAAAGAGTTAAAATATGATTTAGTGTTTTTGTTTGTGTTATATATGATTAATTTGATAAGTTTGTATTTTTTAGACAAAATGAAAAATTCAAAATTTTTAGGTTCAAAGTCATAATTTGTGTTTTATAGGAAAAAGTTTAAAAGTTTGGTATTCTCTACATTATATTCCTAAAGTTAGTGTTTTTAAGGTTAAAAAAACGTTTGAGTTTTTAGGTTAAAGATAATAATTCATGTTTTATAGGCTAAAATAAAATAGTTTGATATTTTTTATGCTATATTCCCTATAAATAAAACAAAGTACCAAATCTTCACAATTTTTCTCCACATGAGTCATTTAAATTTAGTCAATGATTCTATGAATATCGTTAATTCACCTAAAACAATGAAACAAATTATTAGATTATACACTAAAATAAAAATCACAAAAAAAATTATATATTTAGTGAGTTCAGTTTTTTTTCATATATTGTAATGTCTTTATAACATTGTCCAACTCACTTTGATTAGAGCCAAACTTGAGTGTCAATTAAATCTTCAACAATATTGGTTATTTTAAACTAATTGATATTTTAGTCATCCAATAATAAATATGTTGCATATTTCTCTATATATTTATATAATAAGTGTTTAAATAAGATTAGTAATGTTTTTTGTTTCCAATTTGATCATTAAAATCAATTTGTTAAATATGTATCTATATATTAACAAAATTTTCCATTTAATACTTACGGATACGAATAGTTCAGATAATTGAGTCTACTATTTGTATTTATATTTGTCGAATATCTGATTTCTAATATTTGTATTTGTGTCAACGGATATTCGAATTTTCGGTTCGAATACGAATCGGATAAGAATACTTCGAATATTTTTCCAAACTCTATATGACACGTTGAGAAGTTAGAAAACATATTATTTCACTACTAAAAAATATGTAAATATCAACGGATCAACGGATCCATCCGTTGAAATATTTACCAACGGCTTCCAACGGATCTGTCCGTTGAAATTTGTACCAACGGATTCCAACAGATTATTCTGTTGAACAATTTACAAACGGATACCAATAGGTCTATTCGTTAAAATATTTACCAACGGATTCTATGGTGAACTGTTGAAAATACTTAAATTTATCAATGAATGACCGTTTCAATTTTTTCAAATTCCAACGGACATCCGATGGAAAATTCATAATTACAAAATGCTGCACCTAACCATCTTATTTCTTTCAATAGGCATCCGTTGAAAATGCCAACGGATGCCAACGGATGCCCGTTGGAAAAACATAATTAGTAGTTTATGTCATAACCAAAGTGATACAATACAACGTAACACTCCCCTCACACACATGTTCGGTCCCGAAACGAAAATATTTGATCTCCACTGTCTCGAAACGAAAATATTTGGTCCATTCGATACACTGAGTTTCCAGATCAATTCTTCTATATATACATCCACTATCTCGAAACGAAAATATTCGATCTTGACGACGATGCCATTATAATCACAAACAATAACAAGATATAAAGAGGAATATACGAGTTTTGTGTGTGAGAAACGGGTAGAAGATGAGAGATTAAATAGAAAATTTTAAGACCGATTCTGGACGGATTGCGGACTGAGATGAATATTTCTCGACGAACCGTCCCGAATACGTCAGAATTTGCGGACGGTTTGTGTATCCGTCCGGAAATTCCGGACGGCCTATTAGATCGTCCCCAAATGGTCCGCAATTTGCGGACGGACTGCTCAGCTGTCCGCAAATTGCAGATTGGGATAGAATCGGTCCGCAATTTGCGGACCACCTTGAAATTAGTCCTGAATCCGTCCCGAATTACGGACGACTTAGGGACTACTCTGCGGTCTGCAAATTTGCGGACGGATTAGGGACGGATTTATTTTTCCGTCCTTAAGTAGTCCCTAATCCGTCCCTAAATTTAGGGACGGATTACTCAGTCCGCAAATTCAGTCCCGAAATCCGAATTTTCTTTTAGTGAGAGGCCAAACATCGCTATAATCAAATCGGTGAACTAGATTCTAATATCATATCAACTATAAATTTAGATATTATTAATTAAAAAATAGCTTAAAAATTAATACCTTAGAAAATCCATAAGTTATATCCTAACAAATGTAGTAAAACAAAAAAGACATAACAAAATAACGTACGATCCATGCAAACTCTCTAAATGTTACGATGTGGAGTAACATATCATAACACTTTCCCTCATGCTCAGACTCGGTCCTGGGTGTGGACATTGCAATTGGAGGTCTAACATCGGTATATTCAAATCTGGACGAACCATACTCTAATATCATGACAAATATAGATTTGGATCTAATTAATGCAAAAAAATTAGCTTAATATTTTAGGGTTATACAATCTATATATAAGAGGTCATAATTCATACCCTAACCAATAGGAGATAATGTAGGCACATGTGGCATGGCACATATGTGTGGGGCACATGTGCATTGCACATGTTCTTATTAAGAAAAGCAGGCCGATTTTTTTTTTTCGAATTCGGTTTTTCGCCGAACCATTGCGTCTATTCGTCGAACCATTGCGTCCGTTCGCCGAACCATTGCGCCCATTCGAAGCACGCTCCAGGACGCTCCACACGCTCCAGACACATCCGTAGGGATGCGTTCGTAGGGTTGCATCTGTTGCTTGCACCCCAATAAATCTATATACATGACCATATGATCATTCGGAATGAACATGAAAAACATTCATACTAATCCCGTAAAATCTTTCTGAGAAAAACAGAGTACATTCAACAAGAGATAATTCTCTTGCGATCGTTGAATCCTCAAGACGGAATAGAAAACAAATTTCTATCTTAGGACACTGTAACCGCAGGCCTCGATCATCTTTAACGTTTGAGATTCTACAAAATATTTTATTTTTATTTTTAAAAATAGGGATTCCTTGGTGAAATATCAACACCTGTCCTTTATATTTTTCAACCAACGAACGATGTCTTTTTGCTATGTCCATCTGTTTTTGGATAAGGTTTCTTCAAAAGTAGTGTATTTTAATATCTAAGAATCTAATGATTTCGATATTTTGTTTTTCATATTTGTATTGTTCTTCCAAGTTCCAACTACCATACTTACGAATATAATATTTTTTTTCCATCATTGTTCTGATCCTGTATTTATCTCACTAATAACTAAATTAGTTGGAAGATGCCTTTGAATTTTTTTAAAAAAAAGGAAACCAATATTTTAATAATTTTCCAAAAATGGGAAACTCCATTGGAAAATAAAAAATATTTTCAAACAATAGTTTAGCATAAATTATATAGTAAAAAACATATACCATTCTTTGACACATGAATAATATGATTACAAAATAATACATATTATATTTTATTTAATATTTATGATAATCAAAAATCCGTTGTCGTCCAGCGGTTAGGATATCTGGCTTTCACCCAGGAGACCCGGGTTCGATTCCCGGCAACGGAACTTTTTATTTATTTTTCTTGGAAACTTTTTACACTAATTTTTATTTTATTTATTTGGGCCTTTCTCTCCCACAAAACCTATGCAGATACGCAATCAGATATCTTACGTTTCTTATCCATCGGCCCAATTCTAGCAAAGTAAAATTTAAAGATAAAATGAAACTGGATTTAATTAAAAAACAAATAGGATATTTTAATCGGATAACTAAAAAAATATTGTCGTAGTTTAAAACACTTTAAAAATATTTTTTCCGAAAAAAATTTTAATTTTAAAAATACAATTATAAATGTTGATATTCCTAAAATATCCCTTACGATATTATGACCCAATGATCTAGTTCGACTCTGTGATCCAGCGATCCGGTCCGACCCTACGACTCTTGACCATGTGATCCAGTTCGATCCTGCGACCCATCGACTCAGTTCGACCCTGCGACCCAGTTTGACCCTGTGACCCAGTTAGACCCTGTGACTCAATTCGACCCTGTGACCCAATACGACCGTCGGAAACTGCTAGAAATCGCCAGAAATCGCCGAAAATTGTCAGAAATTAATCACCGAAAAAAGGGCGAAATCGCTGGAAATCACCTACAACTCGCCGAAAATCACCAAAAATCATTAAAAATCGCTAAAAAACACTTGAAATTGATGGAAATCACTGAAAAGGCTAAAACATTGTTGTAAATCGCTCGAAAATTGCTGCAAAACGCTCAAAATGGAAGGAAATCACTCGAGAATGGAAAGAAATCGCTCAAAAATGGAAAGAAATCACTCGAAAATGGAAGGAAATCACTCGAAAATGAAAGGAAATAACTCTCAACTTTTTTTCCCTCCTGTCAAATTTTGTTTTCCCTCATCTCAAATTTGTCTTTCCCTCTTTCATATGTGTTCATATACAAAACATAAGGACACATATGTCTTTTTTCCAATTTTTTTTTCATCAGATTTAGAAGGGTAGTTTTGAAGTGTTTTAGCCCTAGGAGGACATTTCTAATATTCTCCGTGTTTAATCTATATACAAATTTATTATATATTTTTAATTAATATGAAATAATATAATATTCGATTTTACATGTAGATTCGATTTTAAAAATATATATTTCACAATCCAATGTTAAATATTAAAAAATTCTTTAGTGAAGGTAATTATTTAAATACTTATATGAAGTTAACAACTTCTAGATTAATATATATATTTAATTGTATCATCATATCAATAAAATGGTTTTTTTAACCTTCAATTATTTTGTTCATTCGTGTTTCTTCATATATTCAATTTGTGTCGAGGTTATGTGTGTATCTATTTGTGTTGTTCATCGTTTGTGGTTCTTTTGTCTTTGGCATTCGCCTTCTGTGTAATATTACATCTACGTCGTATGTGTAATACTACATTTATGTTGTTCGTTGTGTGCCGACCGTCGTATGAGTTGTGTCACTCTCCATCGAACTTGTTCCTTCTGAGCGTTTTCGCTTCTTCACCTAGTTTCTTCGATTAGGGTTATATCATCACTCATGGATTTATTTCAATATAATTTCTTCATTTGTTCGTTCAATTTCTATGATCTCTGTTAGTGGTTTATTCGTCTATTTGCCCAACTTCTTCACTCTATGTTGTATAGTTCTCTGTCGATCTTCTATCATCGGTATTCTATGTTCGTTTTTCCTTCGTTTTGTGTCAGACTTCTATGTTCGCTTTTTCTTCATTTTACGTTGGACCTTCAACCTCTCATCTGTGAATTATTCATCATGTTCACGATTTCAACAAATTTTTGCTATAAAAACTTGCTCGATTGAATCGCGTTCTATTTTATTTTTGTTCTCTTGCTTTGCGAACTTAGTAGATTTCTTACCTCTATTTTTACGGAAATTTTGATCGTCTATTTTATCGATTTTCGAATCATCTAATTTGTCATATTTCATCGGTTTTATTTAATCGATTTTCGAATCGGTTTTCGTTTCGAATCATCTAATTCATCATATTTCATCGGTTTTATTTAATCGATTTTCGAATCATCTAATTCGGTTTTCCTTTCTCGATCGTCTTCTTCACCAAATTTCTATTTAATTTCTATTCATACATAGATTTATCTATATTGTAACAAATATAACACACCCAATGTAATATATTATTATAACTTCAAATATTAAAATATTAGACGTATGACAATATATAAAAACTCCAAACCCCATGTTACCACCAACCAATTCATGACCCAAAAACAAAATTCATTTGAGATTTCAAAATGACATAATATATTTACATGAAATCTGATTACACGCCTTTCAAAAGTAATATTAAAATTTACACATGACTATCTTAAATAAAATATTTATTGGGTCTTCTTTTCCGTATCCTTCTCTTTCATTCCAAGGGTCTTACTTTTCTTTTTGATTATCTTCTCATAAGCTACGTTATATGCTTCCCGTGACTTCTCTCTTGATTTGTTCAATACTGTCTTTATTTTTCCTTTTTGTTTCTCCCAAAACGTTGGAATTGTTAAACCGATGACCAAACCTATTCAAAACCAATACCTTTAATGTATCAAAACCATAAACCGATCGCATAATTGCGATAATTTGTGATATTAATTAAATAAACACCCTATTAACGATTTCATGGAACACAATTTCGATAGATATAAATAAAATTATATAATATTTCTTATTATATTTTAAAGATCATTGTTTTGAACTTTTATATTTGTATATATATTACGTTGAAAGTGTTTATAGTTTTTTTATAATTTTATCTAATTTTACGAACCATGTCAATATACAAAGAAATAATAATTATGTAACAACCAAATCTCAGTCCATACGTATTACCATTACTGATCAATTCCAGTTTGAATTGAAGTAATTAATAAAATCCCAAAAATTAATATAAAATTTTATAATTATCCATTGTAATACTAACAATTATACAGTAATATATACTATTATTATGATATACAGTAATATATACAGTAATATAGATATGAACTTTGAAATTATGGACAACCCTAAATTCTTAAATTAGATTTTGAACTTAACATAATATCAGAATTTGGATCGTTCGGATTTGAATATATTAAAGTAAATCCGATTACGAGATTCACGCTCCAGATCGAATGATAAATTATCCATATCAATTAAAGCATAAACTTTGAACTCTTGAACTAATTTTTGGATTAGTCAGACATCTTAATCTATATTTGACAACTACCATTGTAATACAACTAGTTATACTCATATATTTTATAATTATCCATTGTAATACTAACGTATATACGGTATATATACGGTAATCCATTGTAATAAAATATAAGGAATACCTATGAAGAGAAATGTCTGAAGATCGAGAAGGTTCCCGATTCTTGATAAGATCCATAAACCGATCACAGTTCGTGCGAAGACAAACCATTCTCTCTCAGCACTCACTTGAAACATCCATCTTATACCTTCTTCGGCCAGCTTCCGACATGCTTTCACCGTCTCCGTCGTAAATTCCTCCGACATTTCCAATCCCGACAGTTCTGGTTCTTCCCTGATCACGTGAAACATCCATCTTATAAAAACTGTCAAATATAGGTTTAGATGTAATTAATCCTAAAAATAACTCAAAAATATACAGAACTAGACCTAATTAATCCCAAAATATATATAGATTTAGACCTAATTAATTTAAAAAAATAATTCAAAAATTTAGGTTTATCCAATATTATATATATGAGATGTCATATCGACCATAGAACAATACGTCACAATACTCCCTAAGTTTGATCTTGAAACATAAACATAATCTAAACATAATCTAGGTTTGATCTTGGAATGTAAAAATAATCAGAAACCTAATATTGATATATTCAAATCAGACCGAATCTGACTCTAATATCAAATATAGATTTCGACCTAACTAATCTAAAAAATAACTCAAAAATGTAGATTTAGAACTAATTAATCCTAAAAAAATAACTAAGTTTAGACCTAATTAATCCCAAAAAATAACACAAAAATTTATATTTATCGAACATTATAATATGAGATGTCATATCGACTATAGAACAATACATCACAATATTCCCTAAGTTTGAACTTGAAACATAAACATAATCTAAATTTGATCTTGGAACGTAAAGATAATCGGAAACCTAACATCGATATATTCAAATCGGACTGAATCTCGTTCTGATACTGTATCTAATATAGTATTCGACATAACTAATCTAAAAAAAATAACTCACGACGTGAGACAATACATCACAACATAAATTTTTCGATTAGATGAACTTTGTAAAGGAAGAGTATTTACTTGTTGAGAAGGCGAAGGAGATTGCCCCAAAGAAAGAGAAGAGTAATGATGGCTATGGCTGTCCATGAAACTAAGGTTATGGAATTGAAACCATAAATGTTTAGCAAAACCCATGTAGCCGTTGTAACGACGAGGACGAACAAAGCCAATTTCCTCCTCCTCCACATGAATATGTCCTCCATTACATTTTCTTCAACAAAACATGAAAGAAAATGTAAAGTTTGCTTTACTTATGTATATATATGTGTATGTATATGTTATGGAACAATATTTACCGGACATGGATGGTGGAGCTTCTGTAATATCATCAGACATGGCTTCTTTTACGATCAAAATGATTCAATAATTCACGAGATTTGATTATTATTTCATGAAGAAAATGTAAAGATTAATGGATATAATGAAATATTAGGATTGCTTTTGAAATGAACACGTTGTAGGTGAGAATGTGGTAACGTGTAAAGTATGAAGTGTTCGTGGCAAATACACACTTTTGGTCGCCATGCAACAATGGAATAATTTATTATGCTGACGCAATAAATAAGGTTTAAATTTAGTTATTGAACCTTCTTTTTTGGTAAATGATAAGTATGAGGAATAAAATATACTTTCATAATTTTTGTTGGATTTTTTAATACTTATATTCTATAGAATCAAATATATGGGTTGAAAAGAGTAAATTAGAGAAATCATGTACCTTATAATGTTCCAAAGTATTTTTATTTTATTTTATTAAGAAAATAGGGTGTTAAACTTTATAAATTATATTAATTCGAAATTTTCTTAGAAACACTAGCAAAAAGAAATTATACTTTAATAATGTAAATAATCGAATCGAATATTTTAAAAATTTTCCAACAAAATTGTATATTTTAATTCACTAATTACTCCTGATACAATACTGCATACAATCATTTATTACATAATCATATGTTATATACAACAAATACATTTAAATTCTACACAAATTTGACAAACCGTTTCTTATCGAAAGGGTAACATTTTTTCTTGTGATCTTAAGATTATATCCAATAATAACCAAACATTACTTCAACTATATTTTACCAAACTCATTGCTTTGGCATTGAATAATTAGGAATAAAAAAAAATACATGGGGTTCGTGGTTTTGGTTGTTGGACCGAATTTTTTAAGTTTTGTTTGAGTTGTTTAGATTTTGAATAATTGAATCTGAATTTGACTCAAATGAGTTTTTATTTGAATTCATCGAGTTTTGTTTCGATTTGTTCAAATTTTGAAGTAATTTAACCAAAGAAACCGAATTTTATTCGGATTATGTGGATAGTTCATGTTATTTGGATAATCAGGATAATTTATATAATTCAGATATTTTAGATTAAATTCGGGTAGAATAATTTTGATAATTTGGATAACTTAAATTGAATTATCAGGTAATTTGAATAGAATAATTCAGATAATTTGGATTGGATAATTAAGATAAGTTGGATAAATTAACTAATTTTTATCTTTTTTTAAATTTTGATTAAACACAAGAGACCAATTTAAAATTATATTAATATTTTGTAGTTAAAGGCAATTTTCTTTAATTAACTATCAAAGCCAAATCATGGTTTACAAAAGAGAATAATAGTACCTCAAATCATGATTCAGTTTGTAAAATTTTAATCAAATTATACTACAATAGAATGGTATATCATCAGAAATAATGCAATCAAAATCAAAGATCTTTAAGTTTTTTGAGATTGACCGGTGAAATGTATTTAGTATCACCAGCTTAGCGATTAAAAGATTTGCAGCTTCACTTGGATGATAAGGATCCCAAAACACATATTTGTCCCTTTCCTTGCATATACTCGATGTCGGTCCACATGGTATTATCCCTGCGAATTGCCCTCCATTCCCACAACACGCTGTGGTCGCGGTTTTGAATCCCGCATCCGCCAAGATTTCATACATGATATTTTTCATCTATTCTTTTTTTCAAAGTTTCAAAAGTACATATATATTTTGTATTAAAAGGTACCATATCGTCTGTAGTTTGTTATGAGTTCCATGACAAGATCGTAGACATTAGCATGAACAAACGTCGCATCTGAAAAGTTATTGTTTAGATCTTCTAACATATCTTTCAATCGAGTGTTGTATCGATTAGCTAGTTTATTTGCCAAGTCTACGCACTCGTCTTTGTTCAATTGATTAATCGTCTTTTGATATGGTATGCATCCAATAGGTCCAACATTCCCGATCACAAATTTTCTTGCGTCCATTTTATATAACCTCTGCAATCATGAACTCACAAATAGTTACTTATTTTCTCACAAAGATCAAACCAACAAATAAATCATTTCGGCTAACCCACCTTCAATTGGTCGCGTAGATGATTGAGCATGTCTGTAATAAAATCGTCTGGTGTTTGAGTGAATCGTGTTCCAACAGAAAGAACAGGGAATAAATAATTGTTAAGAAAATCGTTAGCTCCTATCGTGATTGAAAAGATCGACTTCTTCCTTATGTAATCTATTGCCTTGTCCTTGCCTAAGAGGTTGTCGAATTGTTTCCTTGTAACGTTGAAGTAATCAACTTGAACATCCATACCCAACCTATTCACCTGCATGATCAACAAACGTACAATGAAAAAACGTAGAATCACACATTTATCTATCATAATACGCTAAAACACAAAAAAAAAACATACGAAGATTCTCCCGGTCGCATTCAGAATGCCTCCTCCTCCTGACGCATAATTCACGCCGTATAATATGGCTTTACCTATCGTGTTCGGTGCCAAGAATGGAATAGCGTAGTTTGGTGACCCCAATTCTTCCGCTGAAATCGATCAAATAAAGATACATAAAGACAATCGAGGAAGAACATCAAACATATGAATTTGATGTTATGTTTTGTTATCTCATATCGGCTAGTCCATAAATCATGGATTTATATATATGATATTGGATAGTCTTTAAACTCTTAAGTTAACTTGTGGGTACACTCAAATCCAATTCAAAACATAATAAGGTTATTGGAAGAAAAGAATAACGTAACTTACCAACGATATCGCCTATAGTCCTACCATTGGTGAAACGACCGGTAGGGTTTCCTTTGGAAGCTTTGAAATCGATGCCATTGGGTCGAATATTCGCCTTGGAGAGTGTCGACAAATAGTTATTGTTACCAGCATCGACTAGTGAATCACCGAATATAAACGAAGCCCCTAAACCTTCTTCGTTTTCATCTCCCGCGACTTTAACAAAGGCAATGAATTCAAACGCTAAGCTCAAGAAAAGAGCAATGACCATGAACATAGAGCATCCATCCTTCTTGGCCATGGATTGGTCAAACATGAGAGAAGTTTGAAATGTTATAATATATGATTGGAAAATATATAAGGGAGGGAAACTTGTGAGATTATGTTTTGTATAGTCCAAAGTTGGTTGTGAATAAATTGTGCTATTCATTTATATTCCTACCAAATATTAGACAAATTATTTATCTATCTTAAAACATTATCTTTATATAATGCATTAGAAAGAAAAACATCTCATTATTCTTTTTTTTTAAATAAAAAAGGTGATAGTAATTCTCATAGGGCAGATTAGGTGGTAATTTGGTTGAGAAGGCGAGAATTCAAATTTGTCTAAATTCAGTCATTAAGTCAATTTGTCATACTGCCATTAAATTAACATGTTGTTAAATTCTTGTTTTTTTTTTGTTTGTTTTTGTTTTCCACTTTTATCAAATTCTTAATTGTAATTTGTGATAAAGAAAACGTTGTCAAAATAAATATGTATATTAATTATTAAATGAGAAAAAAAATCTAAATATACAAGGTATGACATTTATGTAACGAGATAAAATTCTCATTTTAAACATTATTTTATAATTTATAGTATATTCATCTAAATTATATATCATTATGATTTATATATTTAAATTTAATTCGAATATATATTTATGATGATAATATAATTTCTTTTGTGTTCCCACAAATTGATAACATGTCTTTTGTTAAGCTAATTTAAATCATTTGAGCTGTAATTTTTATTTTTTTAAAACATACATTTTCCATACTTTTACAATTTTGGTTATATGGGCAAAATGATAATATAATAATTTCTCATTATATTAAAATATTAATTTAATTTAGTTTCCCAATGCGTTTTGAAAATTTTCAAAATAAAAATCCGACCGTTGCTGCTCTGCTCAAACATTAAAGCCCTAACAGCAACAGCGAAAGCGGAGCTCTGAAGCAGTGAAATCAGCCACTGAACCAAACGCAAACCCTAATCAAGAATCCAGTGGAACACGAAGCGTCTCTCGGTACGAGCAATGCCGAGAGGAAAGGATCAAGGAGAACCTCCAGCGAATGCAAAGCCTAGGGATTTTCGATCTCTCCCTCAAACTCAAATCCGAAACCCGACCCGCCAAAAGACACTCCGCAAACTGTAATTCGGGTGGGAGATCGATCCGGGATACACCTCCGATTCAGTCTTCAGGCCCCAAAAGACGGTCCTCCAGGTATGATTCTCGCTTATTGTGATGAAATCTGTTCGATTCCGATAAAATGGTGAAACCTTGAAGCTGGAAATTAGGGTTTTATGGAAGATTTTTCTCTCTGATTCAGATTACAGAATGTAACCCCAGTTAGCTACTCTGAGGCTGTTGAGGCCAAAAGGGGTAAAGGATCAAGGATTGTTCAACTAGAAGAAGGAGCCAGACCAGAGATTTACACTGAAGAACACGAAAAGCTTCTAGGGGATACAGAAAGAAGCTGGACATTCTTCGTTGATGGTTATGGGAAAGATGGGAAAAGGATTTATGATCCTATTAATGGAAAGACTTGTCATCAATGCAGGTTAACACTCATCTGATGAACTTTAGAGGAATTTGATGATATTCAAATGGTGTCCTAGGAGTCTTATTGTGTTGGTTCTTATCAGTTTGCTGTATTTGATTATGTCTGGTTTACAGATTTGGACACAATTACACATGTTTTTGTCATGAGAATACTTTGTCTGTAATCTAAGAAAGGTACTCTGAATGTTTTTTTCAGGCAAAAAACGCTAGGGCACCGTACTCAGTGCAGCCATTGCAACATGGTCCAAGGACAATTCTGTGGAGATTGCTTGTATATGAGGTAAATAGTTACTCCATGTCAATCCATTTTGTAAGATCATTAACAAAGGCTAACTATATATGTGATTCTCTGGTCTTTGCTTCTTTGTGATGTCTAAATAGGGTTGGATATTTCGGGTTATCCAGACCAGACCCAACCCGAATAACTCAACCCATGAGATATATGAGTTTTATGGAAATCCCATATGGGTTTAATATCAAAAACTCAAATGGGAACTGGTCGATCTGGTATCGGTTTTGGGATAACCCGAGAAACCGAACAACCCGACAAAAAAGAAAAAAAAACTAAACAAACCCTAACTCTAAACCGTGAGTCGTAACACAATTCTCTCTCCCTCTCACACGTTTAAAACCGAATTAATCGTACTTAAATAACCTAAAAAACCCGAAGAACCTGAATTACCCGGAATATCTAAACAAGCCAAATACAATTCGAGTTTTTTTGGATTCAATGTTTCAAAACCCGAACAACCCGAACCTGAACCGAAACCCGAGGAACCTGTCCCGAAAACCAAATGGATTTTTTTGGGTTCAATTTTTATAACCCGAGGAACCTTAACCCAGACCGAACCCGCGAAATCTGTCCCGAAACCCGGATTGTCCACCCCTATGTCTAAGTATCATCCCCCTCCAATGCCAGCCATAATCCGCCTCACTTTTTCGCCTGGATTCGTTGATGAACAGATATGGAGAACATGTCCTGGAAGCATTGGATAATCCAAATTGGATTTGCCCTGTTTGCCGTGGGATTTGCAATTGTAGTCTCTGCCGTACTCAGAAAGGTTGGGTCCCCACTGGCACAATTTACAGAAGGGTATGGTGTTATTGTTCCTTTTAGATGATCTTGAATTACCATTTCTTGTGTATATATACAAAAATTATAGTTCTAATTGAACTCTTTTCAGATATCTAAACTTGGGTACAAGTCTGTTGCACATTATCTGATTCAGACCAAACGGACATTGACAAATTCTGACAAAGAAACTGATTCAACCCCGAATCAAACTTCTGCAAAGAGATCTCTTTCCTTTAAAGAAACAGAAGAAGCATTGGCCCTAAAGCATCCACATCTGATGAACTCTGATGATCACAAAACAGATGGTGAACCCTTGATTTCAGCCAGAGGGTCATCGAGCTTCAATCCTTCTGACAACAAACAAGTTGAAACATTTTCAATGGAGAAGAATTCAGGAGGAAAAGAGAATGAACGAAGCGGCCGAGCATCTGAAAGGATAAAGAAGAGGAAAGTTGCTGTTGAAGCTAACACAGATAGTATTGCTGGAAGACTGAGGCAGAGACGTAAGAGCTTAAATGGAGAGAATTCAGATCTTTAAGAACATGAAAACAGGGAAATTTTCATGCTTTCAGCTTTTTGTGTTTAAAAATTATGTCTTTCCTTAAGGACAATTAATTTGAAACCCTTTTAAACACTTTATCGTAATTGTTCGTTGTTCGTTGTTTATACAGATTAGAGGGTAGGCATAGTTCGGATATGCCTACCCTCTAATCTGGATTTTTAGGTATTCGAATTTGAATGGATTTAACTCAAACCCATAAGATATAGGTACCTGAAGTTCGAATATTCGAACGATAAATCAGATATCGACGAGTATTTAAATCTGATAACATTAAACATATATTGATTCGGATTCGAATTCGTATATTCGATCCATAGACCTAATAATTTCGGAATTTTTTGTAATTATCTTAAACATACTTTCGTAAATTAATATAAATATATATTATTGTGATGTATTTTTCCACATCGGTTAAGATGTTGGGTAATCTTAAGCTTTGAGATTAGTTAGGTACAATCCATATTTGATATGGTATCGGAGTCAAATTCGTTCTGATTTGAGTATATCGATGTTGGGCCCCGATTGTGTATTTATACTCCAAGACCAAATCTGGCGTGAGATAATGTTGTAATGTATTGTCCCACGTTGGCTAAAGATATGAACTGTGGTCTCATGTATACAATGTTAGACAATTCTAAACTCTTAAGATAGTTTTTGGGATTAATTAGAATTATATATATATTTATGAGAATAGAAAGACAAACTCAATCCAAAAATTTAATAATTTCATTATTCGAACCAGATTCAAATATTTTTTTTCGTCGAATTAAGGATGAATTTCGTATTGAAACATATTTGGTTGATATAGCATTTGGACAGCGCTCGGTCCAAGTATTATGTAATCGTTGACTAATAATGAATAAAGTCAAACATTAGTTCTATTGTCATTTGCAAATAATCTATTTTCGTGAAACTAGGAAAATATTAATACAAGAAAGAAAGTGCAATGATATCCAAATACCTAGCTAATGATGCTATGCTAAATTTCTAATAATTTATTTTATTGTGTATTTAATATAGTCATTATAGTAAAAAGAAATTAACAAAGGAAACAAAATACAACATTTTATTTCTTCAAAAAACTTTGTGTTCCATGCACTCATAGTTTATTTAACATTAAATACAAAAATAATAATGATTGTTTGTCTGAATTGTAACAGATCTTTTTAATAATAAAATCATTATCAAGTTTATATTTATTTATATATATTAGAAAAAAAATGTGGAGTAAAATAGATGCAAGAGCCTCTCCAACATTATGTATTTAATAGGAATATATTTAGTCTACTTGGACCAAAAGAAAAATTGTATTATAAGAGTGAACTGCATAGACTAATTCATAAAATCAAAATTATATATTTCATATTATAAGCATATAATAAAACAAAACCAATGTATGAAAACAAACAAATCACATAATTTAATGCAGAAGAGCCGAGAGATGTCAAGAAAAAAGAATTCACAAAAAAAAAATAAAAAAAACTTTAATCTTAATGCAAGGGTTGACTAATTAATGCGTTTTCATTGAGAAACTACAAAAGAAGACAAAATTATGTTTTCTTGAGTCAATAAGAGAAATCTGTCTTGTTTTCATATTTAAATAAACCTAAAATCATTGCTATAAATATAATACCAATTAAACTATCATAAATGGATATATAAATCATAAAAAAAACTAAGATAAAATATCCAATAAAATGTTTTTACTTTTAATATTTGGGAAGCAAAAATTAGGAAGGATAATTCGGGTTTTGGAATGGGTTCTTTGGATTTGGTTTGGTTTTAAAAAATTGAACTTAAAAATTATTTTTGGTTTTCGTGACGGGTTTTTCGGGTTTCGGGTTGTTCGGGTTTTGAAATATTGAATCCAAAACCCGAATTATATTTGGGTTATTTCGGGTTTCCAGATTCTTCAGATCTTCGGGTTTTTTTATGTTATTTAACTATGGATAATTCGGATTTAAATGGGTAATTCGAGTTTTAAATGGATAATTCAGATTTAAACGAGTAATTCGGGTTTAAACGGGTAATTCGGATTACAAATTTAACATACAAAAAATTAAAAAAACAATATACTCACGGTTAGATTAACTTAAGATAATTAAGTTTTTTTTCGGTTCTTCAGATTCTCCCGAATCCAATCCGAACCAATCCGAATCCATTTGGTGTTTATATTTTGAACTCATATGAATTTTCTACAAAACTCGTTTACCTCATGGTTAGATTTTTCGGATTGGATCGATCCGAGTAAACCGAAATGTCCAGTCCTAAAAAAATACATTCTATTTATTTAATTGTTATTATTTTACTAAAACAGCTTAAATCATAGATGTTAGGCTTGTGAAACTTATGAGGCTAAAGGATCCTTGTTGATAATTTAGCAATTAGCCGAGGATCCATCAGAGTGTGAAAGTCAAAGCCTTTTTTAACAGTTTGGAGAGAGAGAGAGAGAGAGCATTAGGAGAGAGAGAAAGAGGCCATTAGGGGAGAGAGAGAGAGAGAGAGCATTAGGAGAGAGAGAGAGAGAGAGAGAGAGGGGCCATTAGGGGAGAGAGAGATTGAGTGTGACATTGGTGGCCATTAGGGGGGAGAGAGAGAGAGAGCATTAGGAGAGAGAGAGAGAGAGAGGGGCCATTAGGGGAGAGAGAGATTGAGTGTGACATTGGTGGTGAAAGGTGTGAGCTTTACATAACTATCTTGGACGAGAGCTGCTTCAAGGTTGTATTTTTCTGAAAGATTCTACAAAATTATGATTACATGAATCGATTTGCTTAGAAGGGTTTCTGAATTTTGGGATCTGTTTCCCTTTTTCTTTTTTTCGTCATGGTGTTAATTGGTCTTAGGGTTTGAAAATTTAAGCCTTTTGACTCTCTTTACGCTTTCTTGGATTCCTTCCCCTTGGTTTTTTCTTTCTCGTACTTTTGTTAGTTGAATTTGTGCCTCTCACTTTCTTCTTCTTCCGGTGAAAATTCTTCTGTCCACTTCAGCTTAATTCCATCTTCATCAATGGTATAATCCATTTAAAGCGATAATATTTTCTGGGTTCTGATAAAGTTTCTGTCTTGGAGCTCTTTCGATTCTAGGGTTTCCTTTTTTGTTTCTTCCTGATGGGTAAGAGGGCAAAAACCCTTTGTTCCTTCTACTGAAATCTTCAAAAAGCTTCCAATAATCAGCATTTTTTGAATCCCTTAATGCATTTTTGGAAGCAAATTCACCATTGTGCTGCTCTGATTTTGGATAAGAACAAGAGCAGAAGTTTTGAATCCCTTAATGCATTTTTGGAAGCAAATTCACCATTGTGCTGCTCTGATTTTGGATAAAAATAAGAGCAGAAAGAGAAGAGATGGCTCTGAATCACATGTTAAGGCTTCAACACTTAGAAAATTATACGAAGATAAATTAAGAGAAGCTCTTGAAGAAGCATCTGAAAATGGGTCCCTCATTAAATCACAAGAAATGGAAGAAGAAGAAGAAGAAGAAGAGAATCAAGATGGAAGCTTTGGCCGTTCCAGATCCTTAGCAAGACTCCACGCGCAACGTGAATTCATACGCGCCACCGCCATGGCCGCTGAACGGATATTTGAATCCGAAGACGCCATACCAAAGCTCAATGAAGCCTTCAACAAATTCTTAACAATGTACCCTAAGTACAAAACATCTGAGAAAATTGATGAGTTAAGATCAGATGAGTATACCCATTTATCTGATTCTACAAAGGTATGTCTTGATTATTGTGGATTTGGGCTTTTTTCATATCTTCAAACGATTCATTATTGGGATTCTTGTACATTTAGTCTCTCTGAAATCACTGCAAATTTGAGTAATCATGCTCTTTATGGTGGTGCTGAGAATGGAACGGTGGAATATGATATTAAGAGAAGGATTATGGATTATTTGAACATTCCTGAGAATGAATATGGACTTGTTTTCACTGTAAGTAGAGGTTCTGCATTCAAATTACTCGCCGAATCCTACCCGTTTCATACGAATAAACGACTATTAACCATGTTTGATCATGAGAGTCAATCTGTGAATTGGATGGTTCAAACGGCTCGTGAAAAGGGCGCTAAGGCGTATAATGCGTGGTTCAAATGGCCAACGTTGAAGCTTTGTTCGACGGATTTGAAAAAACGATTGTCGTATAAGAAAAGACGGAAGAAAGATTCTGCAGTAGGGTTGTTTGTGTTTCCTGCACAATCTAGGGTTACAGGTACTAAATATTCTTATCAATGGATGGCTTTGGCTCAACAGAACAATTGGCATGTATTACTTGATGCTGGTTCATTAGGTCCTAAAGATATGGATTCGCTCGGTTTATCGTTATTTCGGCCTGAGTTTATCATTACATCATTCTACAGAGTATTTGGTTATGACCCGACAGGATTCGGTTGTCTTTTGATTAAGAAATCAGTTATGAGTTGCTTACAGAGTCAATCCGGGAAAACAGGATCGGGAATAGTGAAGATCACGCCTCAATATCCTCTATATCTTAGCGATTCAATTGACGGGTTGGATCGATTGATTGGTTTTGATGATCGTGATGATGATAAATCGATTGAAACTCGTCCTACGTCTCAAATGCCGGCTTTTTCGGGTGCATATACTTCAGCTCAAGTGAGAGATGTATTTGAAACAGAGCTTCAAGAAGATTCTGATAGAGACGGAACGAGCACTATATTTGAAGAAACTGAGAGTATTTCCGTTGGAGAAGTGATGAAAAGTCCGGTTTTTAGTGAAGATGAATCATCGGATAATTCATTTTGGATCGATTTAGGTCAAAGTCCCGTTGGTTTTGACCATGCTGGTCACTTGAATCAGCAAAAAATCGCTTCACCATTGCCACCGTTATGGTTCACGAATAAAAAGAATCAAAAACGACAAATGGTTTACGACGGTAAAGACGTACTCTCGTTTGATGCTGCTGTTATGTCAGTTACTCAAGAAACGGAACATCTCAAAGAAATTTCCGTGGCCGAAAATCTGAGGAACCCTAGTGATTTCCTTGCTCAAGAAATTCAAGAAGAAACGAATGCTAGTAACGATACGAATCGTGCAGGATATAGTTTCGGATCTTGTGAAATGAAAGAGAGTGCAATTAGACGAGAAACGGAAGGCGAATTCAGGTTATTGGGAGGGAGGAGATGTTCAGGTGGGAGGCATTTAGGTTTTGAAGATGAACATCCGAGTAAAGGAAGACGGGTTTCGTTTAATATCGAACGTGTTAGTCATAGTTTCGAGCCTGGTGAACCATCTTCGACGAGTCTTAATGACGGAAATTATACGAGTGATGCTGAAAATCCCGATGAAGATGAATGGGATCGAAGAGAACCCGAGATTGTTTGTCGTAATATCGATCATGTCAACATGCTCGGTCTTAATAAAACCACGACCCGACTTAGGTATCTGATTAATTGGTTGGTGATCTCATTGTTACAACTAAAGGTACCTGAATCAGGTGGCGATGATGGCCGAAACATTAATCTTGTGCAAATTTACGGCCCAAAGATCAAATATGAACGAGGAGCAGCCGTTGCGTTCAATGTAAGAGACAGACACAGAGGATTCATAAGTCCCGAGGTTGTCCTAAAACTCTCGGAACGGGAAGGTATTTCTCTCGGTATCGGTATCTTGAGCCACATACGTGTAATGGACGTCCCACGAAACCATCGCGGTGGTGCTTTTATTATAGAAGATAACGCTTTGCGGCTGCAGACGCAGGCCGGGCGTCACAATCGCAAACGCGGGTTCGTTAGATTTGAGGTTGTCACGGCTTCTCTCGGATTCTTGACCAATTTTGAGGATGTCTACAAGTTATGGGCTTTCGTAGCGAAATTCCTCAATCCCTCCTTCAGCCGAGAAGGTTCGCTCCCAACTGTCGAAGAAGAAGCCGAAGATTCAGAGACATGAATTCATCGAACCTTTTGAATGGAGCAGAAGGTTCCGCGACATGAATTCATTGAACCTTTTGAAAGGAGCAGAAGGTTCTTCGACAATGTTCATACACACGAACTCCATACGCCCACGTGACATGTTTGGTATTTTTCTTGTGCTTTTTCTTGTTCGGTTTCAGGAACATGATAGGATGTAATCTATCCGATTCTTTTTCGGGTTTTCATTGATTCATCATTTGATCATTCTCGTATACGAAAAAAAGCTCGGTTTTCGCCTAAAACGAATACGTTACACCGTCTAGAATCATTTACATTTTAAGATTCTTTTTCAATGTGAGAAGGAACTTGCTTCTGTGCTGTACATTGAGTAATCACTCAGACATATATTTGTTCTTTCTTCTTCACCCCATTTTAGAATCTCCTTTGCAAACTTGAGGGACATATCCACACTGTTTGGATCCAATCCTTTGTTCATCGATACATACAGTTTTTTCCCCGTGAGCGATGCGTAAAACCTCTTGAACTTAACCCCGATGTAATGGAACGCTAATTGACCTAACGAGGGGTTGCCGTTGCTAGCATTAGAACGATGACGGCTCACTACAGGATGAAAATCTTCGAACCATTCGCATCGTGTTAACGGTACTTGTTCTACCTTTTCTTCGAGTTTATCGAATTTGTTGAGTATCAAAAGGAAATCCATGTGCTCGAAGATTGGATGGGTAACGATGCTTTCGAAGAGTTTCTTGCTTACGATCATTTTGTTCGATCCGTCTTCGGTGAATTCATCGTAGTCACTCAGAGCAACAACGAACACAACCATCCCGACATCTTCGAACATATCTATCCACTTACAGTTTTCTCCGAGCCCTCTCGAGGGTACTCTAATAAGCTGATACCTGACAGCGAAAAACCGATTTTCAGACAAGTGAGAACCCATGTTCTTCCATGTCACAGAATTTTGATAAGAAATCATAGCTACCTGAAAAAGGCGTCGTGCTGATCGTCGGGATCGAGTTTATCATCCGTTTGAGGAAATGAAAAATCGACACAAGCTAAACCACTGGACAAAGTTACTCCTTCAGCGTAAAGAATATCCAAATCCGAAGGCTCGTAGTCTGTTTTCAATATGTCAACAGCCTGAAAACCGTAAAACGATTTCTTCGATGATTATCATATATATATATACAATCAGCAAATGATGTAAATTTATTATCAGATTCAGCTACCCTTTCTAGAAAGTAACTCGCAACGCTGGGAAGGAGCCTTAGCTCATTTCTTCGTTTGTACGTTGCTTGGATGGCCGCGTCCCGCCATAGCTCCTCAATCACGGGAGCATACTCACGAGTAGCTGCTGGGAAAATGGCTCCGAGATTGTTCGATACCATAGCCTTCAATAGCCAATCAGAGAAATCTTTATGCCTCGGGCCAATCGAATACAAGGTTCTCGTATTGTTTTTAGTATCACCTACACGTAGAAAAAGTGATTCGTAAATCTTCCATCTAAACAAGTTTAAGACGGGTAATGCTCGGTGATCAAAAAAGAAAAGACGGTAAATCTTAGCTAACTAAATATATAAAGTAAAGGCGTCACAAAATAATGAAAGAGAAGAGTTTACGATTATGAATACATTAGAGCATAAAGGATATGTATATTATCAAATATGGGTTTGGGCCTAACTAATCTCAAAAGCTAACTCAAGAGTTTAAAAACAGATATATGAGTCCCAAAGTTCATGTCCTAGCCGATGTGGGACAGCGTGGACATCACAGACTTTGATACCATGTCAAATATGTGCTTGGGCCTAACTAATCTCAAAAGTTAGCTCAAGAATTTAAGATTGTCCAGTACCATATATATGAGTCTCAAAGTTCATATTCTAACCGATGTGAGACAACTCATCATAATATATATAACTATATATTTACAGAGGGCAGACTGATTTGCATTCATTTCAGAAAGAGCCTCTTCTTCGAACCTCTCCCGGCCGTCAAGAAGCATACCGAGATAACTATACACATTGGTTTGGATAGTCACTTTTATATTTTCCCGTTCATCCTCCGAGAATGGTATGTCCTTATAAAGGATCTTTGCCTGAAACAAACAGAGTATTGCTAAAGTTATATCGTTCTTTTAGAGAACTTTTTGTTTGAGTTTAAAATTAGAGTTCAAGTTTTAATTTGGAATCAAATTTTAAGTTGTTTGTTTGATACTTTTAAAGTTAGAGTTTAGATCTTAATTTTAAGTTTATTTTAGTTTTTCATAAAAAATAGAGTTTGAGTTAAGATTTTTGTAAGAAAATTACTAAAATATACATTTTTACATATAAATTATAAATCATTTTTATTTTTATTAATTTTACTTAAAAATTATAATGATTATAATTATTATTATTATTTATAAGTTACATTTAAAATAATTTAATATATTTTTAAAAAATACAAATTAATCATATATAATATTAAGTATACAACTTAATAAAAATTTTCAATTTTGATATTTTTAAGGGTATTTTAGTAATTTATAAATTTTGGACTACAAATCCGAGTCAGAACGCTAAAAATTTTAGCATCCAAAAAATTGCGACTCAAAGTACAAATCGAGACTTTGAGTTTGGATTTCAAAAAAGAGTTGATCAAACGAACATAAAATCTAACTTTAAATCTTAACTCCGACTCAAAGTTCTACAAAAGAATATGAATTTATTATACCTGTTTGAATATTGTGCTTGTTCCGGATCCTTTGTATCCAACCAAAAGAATCTTTTGCAATATCCTATTCTCGAGATAATCCGGAATACTTCTGCTATTCATGTTGTACATTTGTTCACCAGACGGGTTCATCGAAGACTTAGATGGTACGGGAAGTGACATTATGGCACACAAAAGTTTGGTCCCGGCCTGGAAAAAGAAGCTATTCGTGTAAAGTCTATACGAAAGACGAACAAAAGATAAACGTTGTAACGTAAATCGACCGACCTTGCCCCATATATATCCTTTGGTATTCTTCTGACCTTCTTCTTGATACGATCCATCCTCGTTTACCCAAAAATGAGGGTTACCGGCACATTGAACTCCAGCCAACTGCAATATAAAGCAATAAGAAGTTGATAATTCTCGACAGTGGTACGGTATTAAACGCTATTTTCCGACAAGAAAAAGTGTTTTTCAAAGATCTTAACCTGTAACATACGAAGCTCGACTTTTGTAATCTCACGACCATTAATGAAAACTTGTGTGTTTCCATTGCTAGCATTTGGACTGATAGAACCACCAATATTCAGGTGAGGACTAATTATTTGTGACGGCTTCTCCCCTTCCTGCGAAAACCCAATCCTTAAAAATTTACTAACATACCAAAAACCAATGATTAAAAAAGCGCTAGGCAATAGACGGGCGAACATCCAGCGCCCAGAGCGTCTAGGCGGAGTCTAAGCTATGTCTGGACAGGCTAGGCGGATATATATATTTTATTTTTATTTAATATAATTATAATATAAATATTTAATTCCAAATATTTATAAGTATTAAATTTTATTAAATTTTATAAAAAAACACATAAATAAATAAAGTTTAATAATAAAAAGATATTTACGAGTATTAAATTCACAATATCAAATTTACGACGACAAACAACATAAAACAAACAAAATATAAAAATGAGCGTCGAGTGAAGACGAAGTTAGATCAAGGCAAGGGCAAAGGTGAATGCGACAGATAAAGACAGATGAAGCCAAGGGTGGAGATGAAACAAAGATGAAGATGAGAAATGAGGGCGATGACAAGAGATGAAGACAATGACAACACACGAGAGACGATAGAAGATAAAAAAACAAGGATGAAAGTAAAGACGAGGATGAGATACAAATGCGAGAACAAGAGATTCAGATGAAAACAATAAACGATGCAATAGATAGAAGAAGACAAATGAAATGATGATTACAAAGTCGATAAAAGATAAATGCATGGATAAATGTCATTGTTAATTTTTTTTTTCAAGTACCAAAACGAGGTCATTTTGGCGTCAGTTTTTTATTTTAAAAAAAAAGACAACCTAGAGATTAATCGAGCGGCCAGAGAGCGCCCAACGTCTAAAAAACGAGATTCGTATCTAAAAAAGAAAGCATATTTATTTACCTTTCCCCAAAGTCCCGAAACTTTATCGTACCAATAACTCCCTGGTTTTAGCTTCTTCGGAGGATTAGAACAAGTTTGCAATGCAACCAACTCTTCATGATTGAGATTTTGTCCATTCACATAAACATACTCAGCTGGTAACTGATTTACTTCACAAAATTTCTCAGCCTTCATTATCTGTTTCACTTCCAAATCATTGAGTAACCTTTTAAGCATCTTTGAACATTTTCCTAAACACCCTCGTTTCGATTCATCGATTGAATATCCGATACAAATAACACATTTCCTCCCCTCAGGCATCGATCCCATTGCACGAAGAACGCATTTACTACAATACTTAGCATCACAAACAATACAAATCTCCTTCTCTTTAAACCTATTTCCCTTCAAACATCTATAACAAGAACCTTTCTTTTTCGTTCGACGTTGATTCTCAATCGGTATAGCTCGTGATTCTTTCGAATTTGAATCCTTAATCTCAAAACTATCAAATGTAACAATTGATTGCCTCTTACATTCTCCTTTTGTTTTCATTGATGAAACCCTTGAAGATGGATAATCCATACTTAAAATAGATTCACTATATTCCCAATCTGGTATTGGGTTTGATGAATCATTCAAATCTAAGCTCTCTTCTCTTCCATCCGACAACCTTAGCAACATATCTGAACTGTCCCTAGACTTATGTTCGAAACTATCAGAGAACTCAATAGTGCTTGATTGGAGCAATTCATGACTAATCGAACAAGATCCCATTTGCCTAGACAGCTCCCCGGATCCATAATTGGAACAACTCAATTCACCAGACAATACACAATTGCTCCCTTCTTCTGTCCTTTCCTCAAAAGCAATGACCGAAGTAGGAGAAACAGTTGATTCAGAGACAAGTTCCAGTTCGTTAGATTCACAATTTCCGATCACAGATGTCGGAGAAACAGAAGAAGGCATTCGTTCTTTTGAGAACTTCTTGTTTAAAGCATCTCCGGCCACAATCGGTTGAACGACAGGTAAAGACAAGTTGTCGGAAATACATACCGGAGAAACTACAGTGGCTACTGGTATTCGTTCGACATTGATCGGAACAGCACGTGGTAGTGACAAATGGTACGGCAATGGCGGACCATCGTACTCCACAGCAAACGAACACTGAACGACTTCCATGATTGAATCTGGTTGCTTCTCTAAAGGCATTTCAACAGTGTACGGAAAACCCTAGCTAGCTTATTACAGAACTAGGGGAACACAGTCGAATGAATCATTCAAAAAAGGAAATACACAGGGACACTTGAGATCGAAATTCACGATTAAACTAAGAGATCAAGATAGATTAGGGTTCTTGAACTCAGATCAGATGAAGAACAAAAGTGGAAACGGAGAGATGAGGGGAGGAATCGGATTGTAAGAAAGCGACGCAAAAAAGATGAAGAACCACTAGCTGGAATCTTGTGCGATAATTTTCTCTTTTTTTTTTTAATTTGCATTAAGGAAATAGAGGAAAGCAAAAAAAAAAAAGGAGGACCCACAAGTGGGGGAAAAAAATCCATTTGTCCTATTCGTAGTCGTAAAGAGATTGGAATTTGAGCTGTCTGTTCATGTGGGGCCCACCTGACACAGTCCACTTGTGTTTTAACTTAAAACTCCGATTCGGTCCGAATCTGAAGCTTTATCATTACTTACAGTTAAGATTTAATATCATTTTATATGTTTATTTTTTATTTAAAATTGTCTTCAGAATTAACAAAACCCAATCGCAATGGTAAATAACAATTGCATGAAAAAATGATTAAAAGAATATGAATCTGAATGGTATAGTATTATTATTATTAGATAGAAAGATCAAAGCTTTACAAATGGATTGTACACCAATATTATGACATATGGGCCTCTTGTGATATTCAGGCCCATTTATAGGCCCATGATAAACAATGTGTTAATATTATTTATTATAAAATTTAGTATTTTTTATGAACGAGATGCTGGAATAGCTCAGTTGGTTAGAGCGTGTGGCTGTTAACCACAAGGTCGGAGGTTCAAGCCCTCCTTCTAGCGTATATTTTATTTTGGTTTTGAATGACAAAATTAAGTTAAACGATATATTTATAAAGTTTTGTTATATATTTTTAAAAATATATATTCAAGAAACGCTAAATTGATTATCATCCAACGATGAATGGTGTTTAGATGAGCTAACTCCTACGATTTGGAGTTAATTACATCGTTCAAACGGTTATGTTGTTCTAATTCGTTCAAATGGTTAGGTTGCTCTTTTGAACCCTAATCTATATATATTCACATATATAATTTTATTCAATAAATTAAAAGGTTATATATCATCAAATGTTTGGATAAATTAACAATAGGATAACATTTCCCTCGTATAAGATCTGATATGAAAATATTTAATATGAAAATATTAAAAATCGTGATAAACGAAGTTATATTACAATGACAAAAGTTTTGGATCTAACTAAATGCAAAGTAGGTCAAACTTTAATTGTTATTCAAGAATATATATATAATTCAAATTTTAATCGATGGAACATAATATAATATAATTTGTATCATAAAGAATTTTAATAAAATTATTGATGTTAACAATGATTCCAGAGAAAATTATAGATATTTATAAAAAAAATATAACAAATGGCGCGTAAAATTTTGTTATGAATGTATATAATTACGATATACACCGATTAATATGTTTAATATAAGTAGAAGGGATTGTGTGCCTTAAAGCTCTCCACCACGTTCTCATGGAACCTCAGAAAGCTTCTAACTTTCTTTAATCAAAATGTATTTTTATAAACATAATTTATATTGTTTTAGAAAGAACATTTTTGTTATGTTCCGTTATTTCATGTCGGATAGAATATGAAATACAATTTTTTATATATATAAACAATCATAAACTTTTGGTTTAAGTTATGCACAATCTCATATTTGATTCTGTTAGAAATTTTATTTTAACGTTGATTCATATAAATATAAATATTTGATAATTGTTATTGAGGTACACACGGTGATGATTAGTGTCGTATTGAAGAGACAATTATTAGGTGAAAATCCCTCCGTGCCATTCCGCAATTATAGAAATCTAATGATGGTTTTGCGATTAATTACAAATTGAGGATTTATTGTAATTAATGAGAATTTAAAGGGTATGTAACAAAAGACATGTCTTTTAGGACATGTCTTTTCATTATTACAAAAATGTCTTAATACCCTTTGAATTTAAGGCTTACGGTAACAATAATCACAGAACAAAACACAAAAACAAAAGAAACTCTCTTATATTCAAGTAAGTATAATTTATTTATTGTTTTTGGTTGATTTAATTTCCTATTAGAATGTCGATAATTAATTCCGCATATAGGACGGATAAAATTTTGTGGGTTTGATAAAATTTAAGGTTTAATGGGTTTAATTGAATTAAAAAAAATCACGTGAAGTAACAGAAGAGGAAGGAAAGGTTTGCTCCTCCTCCTCCTCTGTAACAAATTCAAGGACGATTCACGGTAAGTAACCTTTCCCATAAACCACCGAAGAAACCTTCACTGTCCATTGACCACCGAATCCTCACTGACTACAGAAGCCGTCGCCGTCGCCGTCGGAAATTTATGAAACCATGGACGACCGCGGTGACGAATTCGTTCGTCTCGTATGCGGTAAACGTCGGTTCATTATCGACGGTGTCTTCCCGCCGCTCGTCGGTGACAGAGAAAGCCGTATCGTCGGCGATTGCTCCGTTGAATCTCCGAATTTCGGAATTTTGGAAATTCGGGTTACTCCGCCGAATTTCGGAACATCGGCATCGGTCATGGCTTCGGCCTCGGTCACGTGGTCGGATTCCTAAGGCTTCGCCGGTGAATCGGTTCCGGATTGCAGTGGATTGGAATCAGATCGACGGGAAAAACAGTGCTTGGACACTGTTTAAGTTTCTGGGTTGAAGGAGATACATACAACACACTGTATGTATCTGTTTAAAATAAAAAAAAATTAATAATAATAAATAAAAAAAATAGTGAAGGGGCGGATTCGAACCGGTTCCCCTACACTGTGCATGGTAAACCGCTGGGCCACTTTAGAAATTCAATTAATGGTTACGAGTTTTTTAATTATATCATGGTAATAAAATTAAATAATAAGTGCAATACTGGTTGTATGGAGGTTCGAACCCAAGGTATTTATGTTATTACTCTTGGTATGACCACTAGGCCAAATAAATATTTCATTATCAGATGAAATGGTCCTAAATATATTGACATACGGAATTCTAAGTATGTCGTTCTTTAAGATCACGTAATTTAATTCATTAATTTAAGTGAGTGCGTTAGTCACCAAAGTGGCCCACTCGAATTAATTAATGATTTAAATTATTTATATAAATGTTTAACTTCAGAATGACATTTAAGAATGATGATAAACATTTATAGTTATTAACATGTAGTTATACGGTTACCCAAAGGTAGATCTTACTCATGTTAATAACAATTGAAGTAGATTATGAACTTTGTTTAATTAACATATGATGTACATCCAAAGATGGCTTATATGTTAAGGTAACTTTGTGATTAATCTTATATAAGTTGTTTGATTATTGTGTTTAGATTCTGCCCAAAGGTGAATTTAAATACAATATTTTAGTATAAGTAATATAGTCTGAATAATTTTCTGAATTCAAAGCAAATTAAATGTGAGATGTGATTATTTGCAGTGGTCTCCACTATGTTAAGTATGACTGCCAATGGTATCAAGTTTAATGGGCATAATTATGACGACTGGATCGAATATGTGAAGCTGAATGCTGGCCTTTTGGGACTCGATTCAGCTCTCATTATGGATGAGCCCACTAAACCAACTGATACAAGTTCTGAGGCAGACAAGAAACTGTGGGAGAATTGGGACAGGTCGAATAAGCTTGTGATGAGCTTTCTCAAGCTTAGCATATCGCCTAATGTTAAGCATTCCCAACCTAAGACTGAAAATGTGAAGGAATTCCTTGCTAAGATTAAGAAGTGTACCATGACAGACATTGTGGATAAATCTGTTGTTGCTGCTCTCATTAATGACTTATCAACGAGAGAGTACAACATATCTCAGTCTATGGATGACCATATCACTCATATGGTGAATACCTACATCGAACCTCTCCCGGCCGTCAAGAAGCATACCGAGATAACTATACACATTGGTTTGGATAGTCACTTTTATATTTTCCCGTTCATCCTCCGAGAATGGTATGTCCTTATAAAGGATCTTTGCCTGAAACAAACAGAGTATTGCTAAAGTTATATCGTTCTTTTAGAGAACTTTTTGTTTGAGTTTAAAATTAGAGTTCAAGTTTTAATTTGGAATCAAATTTTAAGTTGTTTGTTTGATACTTTTAAAGTTAGAGTTTAGATCTTAATTTTAAGTTTATTTTAGTTTTTCATAAAAAATAGAGTTTGAGTTAAGATTTTTGTAAGAAAATTACTAAAATATACATTTTTACATATAAATTATATTTATTAATCATTTTTATTAATTTTACTTAAAAATTATAATGATTATAATTATTATTATTATTTATAAGTTACATTTAAAATAATTTAATATATTTTTAAAAAATACAAATTAATCATATATAATATTAAGTATACAACTTAATAAAAATTTTCAATTTTGATATTTTTAAGGGTATTTTAGTAATTTATAAATTTTGGACTACAAATCCGAGTCAGAACGCTAAAAATTTTAGCATCCAAAAAATTGCGACTCAAAGTACAAATCGAGACTTTGAGTTTGGATTTCAAAAAAGAGTTGATCAAACGAACATAAAATCTAACTTTAAATCTTAACTCCGACTCAAAGTTCTACAAAAGAATATGAATTTATTATACCTGTTTGAATATTGTGCTTGTTCCGGATCCTTTGTATCCAACCAAAAGAATCTTTTGCAATATCCTATTCTCGAGATAATCCGGAATACTTCTGCTATTCATGTTGTACATTTGTTCACCAGACGGGTTCATCGAAGACTTAGATGGTACGGGAAGTGACATTATGGCACACAAAAGTTTGGTCCCGGCCTGGAAAAAGAAGCTATTCGTGTAAAGTCTATACGAAAGACGAACAAAAGATAAACGTTGTAACGTAAATCGACCGACCTTGCCCCATATATATCCTTTGGTATTCTTCTGACCTTCTTCTTGATACGATCCATCCTCGTTTACCCAAAAATGAGGGTTACCGGCACATTGAACTCCAGCCAACTGCAATATAAAGCAATAAGAAGTTGATAATTCTCGACAGTGGTACGGTATTAAACGCTATTTTCCGACAAGAAAAAGTGTTTTTCAAAGATCTTAACCTGTAACATACGAAGCTCGACTTTTGTAATCTCACGACCATTAATGAAAACTTGTGTGTTTCCATTGCTAGCATTTGGACTGATAGAACCACCAATATTCAGGTGAGGACTAATTATTTGTGACGGCTTCTCCCCTTCCTGCGAAAACCCAATCCTTAAAAATTTACTAACATACCAAAAACCAATGATTAAAAAAGCGCTAGGCAATAGACGGGCGAACATCCAGCGCCCAGAGCGTCTAGGCGGAGTCTAAACTATGTCTGGACAGGCTAGGCGGATATATATATTTTATTTTTATTTAATATAATTATAATATAAATATTTAATTCCAAATATTTATAAGTATTAAATTTTATTAAATTTTATAAAAAAACACATAAATAAATAAAGTTTAATAATAAAAAGATATTTACGAGTATTAAATTCACAATATCAAATTTACGACGACAAACAACATAAAACAAACAAAATATAAAAATGAGCGTCGAGTGAAGACGAAGTTAGATCAAGGCAAGGGCAAAGGTGAATGCGACAGATAAAGACAGATGAAGCCAAGGGTGGAGATGAAACAAAGATGAAGATGAGAAATGAGGGCGATGACAAGAGATGAAGACAATGACAACACACGAGAGACGATAGAAGATAAAAAAACAAGGATGAAAGTAAAGACGAGGATGAGATACAAATGCGAGAACAAGAGATTCAGATGAAAACAATAAACGATGCAATAGATAGAAGAAGACAAATGAAATGATGATTACAAAGTCGATAAAAGATAAATGCATGGATAAATGTCATTGTTAATTTTTTTTTTCAAGTACCAAAACGAGGTCATTTTGGCGTCAGTTTTTTATTTTAAAAAAAAAGACAACCTAGAGATTAATCGAGCGGCCAGAGAGCGCCCAACGTCTAAAAAACGAGATTCGTATCTAAAAAAGAAAGCATATTTATTTACCTTTCCCCAAAGTCCCGAAACTTTATCGTACCAATAACTCCCTGGTTTTAGCTTCTTCGGAGGATTAGAACAAGTTTGCAATGCAACCAACTCTTCATGATTGAGATTTTGTCCATTCACATAAACATACTCAGCTGGTAACTGATTTACTTCACAAAATTTCTCAGCCTTCATTATCTGTTTCACTTCCAAATCATTGAGTAACCTTTTAAGCATCTTTGAACATTTTCCTAAACACCCTCGTTTCGATTCATCGATTGAATATCCGATACAAATAACACATTTCCTCCCCTCAGGCATCGATCCCATTGCACGAAGAACGCATTTACTACAATACTTAGCATCACAAACAATACAAATCTCCTTCTCTTTAAACCTATTTCCCTTCAAACATCTATAACAAGAACCTTTCTTTTTCGTTCGACGTTGATTCTCAATCGGTATAGCTCGTGATTCTTTCGAATTTGAATCCTTAATCTCAAAACTATCAAATGTAACAATTGATTGCCTCTTACATTCTCCTTTTGTTTTCATTGATGAAACCCTTGAAGATGGATAATCCATACTTAAAATAGATTCACTATATTCCCAATCTGGTATTGGGTTTGATGAATCATTCAAATCTAAGCTCTCTTCTCTTCCATCCGACAACCTTAGCAACATATCTGAACTGTCCCTAGACTTATGTTCGAAACTATCAGAGAACTCAATAGTGCTTGATTGGAGCAATTCATGACTAATCGAACAAGATCCCATTTGCCTAGACAGCTCCCCGGATCCATAATTGGAACAACTCAATTCACCAGACAATACACAATTGCTCCCTTCTTCTGTCCTTTCCTCAAAAGCAATGACCGAAGTAGGAGAAACAGTTGATTCAGAGACAAGTTCCAGTTCGTTAGATTCACAATTTCCGATCACAGATGTCGGAGAAACAGAAGAAGGCATTCGTTCTTTTGAGAACTTCTTGTTTAAAGCATCTCCGGCCACAATCGGTTGAACGACAGGTAAAGACAAGTTGTCGGAAATACATACCGGAGAAACTACAGTGGCTACTGGAATTCGGTCGACATTGATCGGAACAGCACGTGGCATATCAGTTTTTCGGTTGGTATGTTGGGTCGTTACCAATCAAATCCCGGACAATTTCACTGGAGAGCTGCAAAGAAAGTTTTAAGATATCTACAAGGCACCAAGGATCACATGCTCACATATAGAAGAACTAGCAATCTTGAGATTGTTGGTTATTCAGACTCAGACTATGCCGGATGCTCGGATACTCGAAAATCGACATTCGGTTATTTGTTCCTTCTAGCTGGGGGAGCTATTTCATGGAAGAGTGGTAAGCAGTCTGTCATTGCTACTTCCACTATGGAGGCCGAATTTGTAGCGTGCTTTGAAGCTACAGTTCAATCGTTGTGGTTGCGCAATTTTGTTCATGGTTTAGGCATCGTTGGTACCATAGCTAAACCGATGAACATATATTGTGATAATGCGGCAGCCGTATTCTTCTCGAAGAACGATAGATACTCCAAGGGTGCCAAACATATTGATTTAAAATATCTATCGGTTAAAGAAGAAGTGCAAAATCAAAGAGTTCAAATTGTGTATATTGGCACCAATGATATGATCGCGGATCCGTTGACTAAAGGACTAGCTCCAAAGATCTTTCTTGGCCATGTAAGTGAAATGGGAGTAGTCGCAAAGTCCTTGTATGGCTGACGATTATACATATATGAATATAAGTCTTGCATATTGAAGTTTATTTGAACTCTAGATATCAATATAAGTTTTGATTTTGCTTATCTATGAATCATATTTCAGTTATGCATATTTGTTATGATTATAGATACTTAGTCTTTGTTTAAAGACATTGTGGGATAAGATAATTTTGGATCAATAAGGAAAAAAGCACACAACATGTTACTGATACTTCACAAGCAACACACAGAACCTTCGATCCATAAATTATGGTGAGCACATGTAGCAGCGACAATGAATCAAGCCGTCAGCCCACGGTTTACATTTACTATAATAAAGTATATTCCCAGCGTTAAAAACTTGGCAGGCCCCTGTTAGAAATTTTATTCTAACGTTGATTCATATAAATATAAGTATTTGATAATTGTTATTGAGGTACACACGGTGATGATTAGTGTCGTATTGAAGAGACAATTATCGGGTGAAAATCCCTCCGTGCCATTCCGCAATTATAGAAATCTAATGATGGTTTTGCGATTAATTACAAATTGAGGATTTATTGTAATTAATGAGAATTTAAAGGGTATGTAACAAAAGACATGTCTTTTAGGACATGTCTTTTCATTATTACAAAAATGTCTTAATACCCTTTGAATTTAAGGCTTACGGTAACAATAATCACAGAACAAAACACAAAAACAAAAGAAACTCTCTTATATCATCAAAGGGAAATTGGAGGAGATTTCGGAGGAATAGGCATTGGAGAAAAGAAAAGAAAAGATCCACCGAATACAAATCATAGAAAATTCAAGTAAGTATAATTTATTAATTATTATTTGGTTGATTTAATTTCCTATTAGAATGTCGATAATTAATTCCGCATATAGGATTATCGAATTTTGCTTACAGATTCTATTTGAATATTCTGATTTTGAGTTTTGTTATAATACAAATATTTATAATCGAGTATAGGTGTGAGAAGTAGGATTATGTTGTCTTGTCCTAGAATAGTTAGAGCATTGAATCATGATGTTATGTTATTCCACGATAGTTACAAAATGAATAATGAATTTCTAAATATGGTATCGAATAGCCTCAAACTCTTGAGTTAACTTTTGGATTGAGTTAATTAAACCCAAATTCATTAGTCTCAAAATATGGTTTGTCCCACCAATTTGAATATTTTTATGTTAGGTCTCTGATTACGTGAGTGTGATCTAGAATCGAGTCTTGGCGTAATCAATTACAAAATATGAATAATTGTCTCCTATATATGATATTAATCATCATTAAACTTTTGAACTAATTTTGGGATTGAATTAAATCTAAACTCGTATTTAACAATCTAGTAAAACATATTTATTCGATCGTCTGAAAACTCTTACAAAGATTTTTATCTTGGCCTTGTAAAGAAAGCTTGACAAAAACATTTATAATAGGATCCTTATCTATGTATGATTCTTCTATAGAGAGGATAACTTTCACGTTCCATATATGACGCCATTATTATGTACTTCCATTTATTAAATAACTTTAAATTATTATTGAGTTAGTTTTTTAAATTAATTTACATTTAAACCAATTTAACATATCATGTTGTATGTTTCTTTTTCGTCCTTATTCTCTATAGAATTTTGAGATTCCTTTAATTTTGTCCTCACTCAAAGTTTTAATTTTTGCGGGATGCTAATTTATATCCCTTTTATAAGTTTAAGGTGTGTAATATAAAAAAACTGATCTTTCACTTGGTCGTAGGATATCATGTCTTTCCCACGTTAATTGATTAATTAATTAATTAACATTTTACGTGAAAATAATATAACTTTTGTAAAAATATAAAGTTCGCGAAGTCATAAAATTAGGTAAACTTCCATGACTTGTCGTCTCCAATCACGTGAGGAAATTTTGTTTACGACGAAAACAACGAATAATAAAAGTTTCTCATTGAAAACTCTTCCCCAAATTTCGGCATCAACAAATTAATAAATTGAAATAATATATTAGAAACAAAACCAATGAACTTTCTAATTTCCATAAATTTTTTCACAAATTGTTGGATAAATAAAAACGAATATTTCATAAATAATCTAATTGATCAAATAATGAGCTTTAAATTTAAATATATACGAAAGGAGATTTTCATATATATATATATATATATATATATATATCAATCTAATAGAAATATAACTCAAAAGCTAGTTCAAAAGATTAATATTATTCAGTATTATATATGAGTTTAAAGTTCATATCGATGTGAGAACTTATAATAACACTTTCTCTCACGTTCGGATTCGAAATCGGGGATCAATATCGATATATTAAAATCGCGATGGACCTGACTCTAATATCATATCAAATATGGGTTTGAGCCTAACTAATCTCAAAAGTTAGTTCAAGAGTTTAAAATCATTCAATACTATATATATAAGTCCAAAATTAATGTCCTATCCGATATAGACAACTTATTAAAATTGTAAACACATGTTTTTATTTAAAATCTCACATTGGAACTTGAAACATTAAATGAACACTAAATAAGTGTTCATGCAATTAATGATTTCAAATAATCAATAAAATGGATAATTGGTATGTGTGTATATGCATATATACGTGTGTATATATATATATATATAATGTCAAAGGTGGGCCTTGGACCTTGGCCTTCTTGGGCTATTGGTTGGAGCGGGTCGGGCCTCTGCCCAACGGGCCGAAATTTTTTCGACCGTTGGTTTTCGGTTAAAAGTTACGACCATTCTGTGAAACATTGCGTCCGTTCGGTGAACGCTCCGCATATATTCGTAGGGTTGCGTTTATATATAGGATCACATCTTTAGGTTGCACCCCAAGATATCCATAAGTATACCATCTGATCATTCGGAATGAGCAGCGAAATTTATTTTCAAACCCATAAAACTTTCTGAGAAATAAACATAGTACATTCTACAAGAGATCATTCTCTTGCGATCGTTGAATAATCAAAGACGGAATATAGATCAAATTTATGTCTTAGGACACTCCGAACGCAAGCCTCCATCATCAATATTTTTTGGTATCTTTAATTATTGTTTTTCAATTCAATATAGTTTAAATTTCTTTATAAATTGTGTATTCAATAATATCTGAATTCTTTTGGTTCTAACAATAATTTTGTAAAAAAATAAATATTAATAAATTCTCAATAATTTTTAAAAATTTTAATTGTTGTTGTAAACTCTACTAACGGATATAATCCGTGTGATTGATAAATATGTGACTACATTTTGAATCAAGTTCTCGTTCTGTTATTAATCACATAATACGTTTTTATATAGTATACAATATCGTATGGAAAAGGAAATATAATAATCGCAGAATATTATACAATCTTCGAAGGTGTTAAATAAAATATCAGAAAATATCCAGAATATCTCGTAAAATATCATCAGAATAATCCGTGAGATTTTGGAGAATATTCTCGTATCAATCACACGGATTATATCCGTTAATAAACTCATACACGGAATTGTATTGAACAACAAAAAAGGTATAGACCATCGTTGATACGAAAAAAATTTCACAATATATTATTATTCGTAAATGTAATAATATAATGAATAATGTATTAATGAAGTCTTTTTCGAAAAAATGTGATAATGGTCGTTGTCAATAATTCGGTTGCTAACAATTCGTTGTCAATAATTCGGTGATTAATTTGTTAAAAAAATACATTGGTTATAATCGTCAAATAGAACTACTTATATTAATTTAATTTATCCCAAATAAAAATATATCCATAAACATTCTCTTAATTTCTTTAAGTCTCTTTCACAAAAGAAACTTGTCTAATAATGATTAAGAAGCATAATTCAAATTTACGTTGAACTGATAATTTTCATGAAACACAAAAATCTAAAACATCAAGGGGCAAATAGAGTATATTCATAATTAAAAAAAAGGTTGCTGGATAAATAAATATTTATTTATTTTTAAATTGTCATCTTAAATAACAATTTAATATATATTATTTTAACAAAATTCTGGAATATGTAACAAGTAAATAATTAATAACGATGTATATTAAAATGTAATATACCCTTACTAAACAATATCATTATTTTTATGATATATTTGTTATGATATATTTTAAAATTGAATCTGAATATGAAAAAATATATTATATTATATTGTTTTATATTGTATATGATGATGTAATATCTTATCTTTGAATTATTTTGGGATTAGGAGTGTCTATCATCGTTCTAATGCATTTATAAAACAAAACAAATGATTTGTGCGAAAATAAAAATGGTCAGTGCCATATAGCAAATAAAATATGTAAAATTTATAGTTACGATAAGTAAATAAAATAAATATGAAATGGAAAATAAAGTTTATCGAGATCTTTTATACGTCTTTTTCATCAGTTTGTTGTGAGTTCTGATGCTACTGCTCAACCTCATTATTTTTTTTCTTCGCCATATTATGTTCATCCATGAAAGCTCACAAATAGAGTGAGTATAAAATACGCATTCAGTGAGAGTAATACGTATATGTACTTCGTGTCATATATTCTCTCACTCTTAAATTAAAAACATAAAATAATGATTTATCATCACATTAAAGATATACTAACCCGACTGAGTATCCAAAGTTTAAGACTAATATCACACTGAATCATAACTCACAAAGTCCAATTGACTCTAGCTCGGGCATACGCTCGCAAAGTCCAAATGATCCCATCACGCTGAAGATCTCGCAAAGTCACAACATACTCCAACCATCAGTACAATATAGAGATCATGTTGTTCGAAAGGTTAACAAGAACTCTAACACGATTCGAAGCTAATAAGATAATTATAATGATTTGTCGCTCATAAGTTTACCACCACCCCAACACAGTACGATGCCGACCCTGACCCAAGTGTCGTAATACTAATCGTTGACCCGATACTCCTCATATGACAACTCTCACCGCCACGCTCGCGCACATCTTCTTTCGAATGTTCAAGTGTGAAATTACTCGATCGAGCACGCTAAAGAAGATGTTCACTCGGCTTTAACACCTGAACCAAAATATCAATGTTCTCTAATCCCATCACTTGATCAAACGTCAATTCTCTAGATCATCTCTAATCACTTATACAATTCATATATTTATCATCAATTTTCAACGAAAATTCTATGTTGTAATCCAATCTTCAGTTGTAACGTCTTATTTATCCCAATTATGATGCTAGAAATTCTATCGTGATCATATCTTATTTTAAATATAGAATATCTTCATGAATCAACAACAAAACCAAAATTGAAATGAAAAAAATATCATCACATTAGCTTCTCCGATGACTTGACGATTCTTGATATAAATATAAAAGAAATCATATGTTGTATTGAAAATTTTAAATTTTTTAAATTTAATTAAATTTATATTTATATTTAATATAATTTTAGATTTTAACTACTTCACAAAATATAAAATTAGAAAATAATTCCGGACTAATTATTAAACACAAATTAGTTATAATTTTGCCAACTAATCCAAGCTTATTCAACTAATTATTTTCCCAATTATTGCATTTTTTTTATTAACAAAATTATATAACTTTCAGAACCGTTGGATTCGTAAAGACTCGTCACATAATCATATGGGCATATGACAACAAAGCATACAAAATCTACTCTTAGATGTCACCATCTCTTTTCCCTTTTACCTGCTCCACTGTCCCATTTATATCCTTATCCTTTAATAATTATACTTTTATTATTTTCATAGAAAACAATTGTATTATTATTATTATTTGGTAATAAAAATCTCTTTGATATTCTATTAAATTATACATTGTTATAAATTAGTATGATGATTTAGGTAGAGATAATTTTATTAAATTCGCACATATTTTAATTTGTAATTATATAAATATTTTATTTGAAATGATAGTTTATAGAATAATGTATATCTTGATTAATAAATTATATAAGTTTTTATTTAAATTAGAAAAATATATTTTCCTTGATATTAAATACGCAAGTCAATGGTATACATGCAGGACTTTGTCAACTTGTTCATGAATGATGGGTATTATCGTAATTTTAAATGCGGCAGCCAGTTTGCTCAAGGTCCTATAAAACAAAATTGACATAATTAGCCTTTCGTGGCGAATTGCGAAATTCTTTGTTGCCGTACAAAAGGGGAGAATGCTTCGTATTTGCATAAAACTATTTAACTATAATAATATATAAACTTATATTTCAAACCAAATATTAATAATAACATTTGATTGACAAATTCCATTTTTTACAGAATTTTAATAATTAATAGTAATCATTAAAGTTGACTATTTAATTTTAATTTATGAAACTGTAATATACCAAAGACCCCATATCATGAAAACTTTAAATTATAAATAAATACTTCATTTTATTTTTTATCAATATTTATCTACATTTTTACATTAAAAAACTCTTATTTAATAGCGGGGGATTTATAGGCCATTTGGACAAAAAAAAGGGTTAGGATTTTTGTTACTTCTAATGAAGATTGTTTTCAAAAACTATTTTCCATTTTATTCCAATTTTACTTACAAAAAATTTTCATATTTAGTGACTATATGCATATAAAATTCATTATATCAATCTGTATAAATTATATCCACAAGATAACTTTAAAAACTTATTATAAAAAAAGGAGAGGAAAGAATAGTCAACGTGTTGGTTGTCCCACCGATTTCATGAAAATAATACCTATTAATTTAATTCATTTAATATAATCGTCTGATTAAGAAAAATAATCGATAGAAAAATATATGTTGTCCACTCAGACAAAAGAAAAAGAAAGCTTAGGTCCGGTCAAAGATTTTACAATTTGCTTGCTGACCAATGAGGGTATTTCTGTCAGTTCATACACACTCTTCTCATACTTCTCCGAGGACTTTTTCGTCTTTTACTTTGACACGTAAGCTTCTTCGTTTTTAATCCGAATTTTTTAGGAACATTGAAATTGGAGATTGGAGAAAGCAGAAGCCGCCATTAAAGAGAAGAAGAAAGCTCAGAGGAATCGACGGAGCGAAGCTGAGAATTATGAAGCCCTAATCAGACTCTGGCTTCCACCATTAATGGAGCATCAGCGTCTGTCTCTCGTTCTTATGATATTAATTTTCTTTTGTACCGTTGGGAGCTGAAGCTTTAAATATCTCAACTAATCTAACTGGTTTTCGAGGTCTTAGGGTTTTAGCTTCTGCAGCAATGATCAATGATCGAAACGCGCCTAATTCTGGGTGTTTTCTCGTGTTTCCAGGAAGGTGATGAATGGTCAGATTGTCTGGATCAATATTCACGATCAGGACGATGATTTCTTACGATTTAAGCTTGCTTTTAGTCATAATCGCTACCACCGGATTCGCCTCCGCCGTCGCGGACCGTTGCCATAACGTCTGCGGTCGGAAAACTTTGCCGTACCCGTTTGGTTTCTCACCCGGTTGTCCGATCCAGTTCAATTGCTCCGGCGGCGTCTCGAAAATCGGCGATTTCTCCGTCGTGAACGTGACAAAGAATAGCGTATTTGTCAGCGTTCCCATCGATTGCAACCGCTCGATCCAGAAATTGAAGCCACTATTCGATGAACTCCACGCGCCGACGTCGGAAAACAGCTTTCTGGTAGAGGATTGCAAGGGCGATTTACAAGATAGCTGCACAATTAAGCAGAAATTCTTGGAGAGCAAACTGAAAACGCGAAGCTGTGATTCCAGTGGAAATATAAGCTGTTACTCTCTTGATTCGAACATCACAAAGTATTTCAGCTTCGAGAATCTAACAAAGATCTCATGCCGTTCCTTATTCTCATCGATAGCGTTTGAGCCTGTCGGTGAGAATTCCGCCATAGCTCTTGAGTTCGAACGAGTTCGATTGGGTTGGTGGCTAAAGGGGCAATGCAAAAATGGAACGTGTTCAGAAAATGCCAAATGCATCAACGTTGTACTTGCAGATGGGAATCATGGGCACAGGTGTTCATGCCCTGAGGGTTACACCGGAGATGGATTTGCTAATGGCACTTCTTGCCGGAGAGGTGAGGCAATTGAGTCTTTCTTCTTTGCAAATTGAGTATGGCCTCATGTTATTTAAGCATCTAAATCCATCGAGTTCTAATAGTGTCAAATATGGGCTGAGCTTAATTAATATAGTAGTTAGTTCAAGAGTTTATGATTGTCCAATATCATATATATATATATATGAGTCCGAAGTTCATGTCCTAACCGATATGGGATAACTTATCACAAGAACGATGTTGTCACAAGAACGATGATATGCTAGGGGTGGGCATTTCGGGTAATCCGGACCGACCTGGACCGACCCAACCTGAATAACCATACTCATGACATATATGGGTTTTATAGAAAACCCATGTGGGTTCAATATCAAAAACCCCAATGGGTTCGGGTCGGTCCGGATCGACCCACCCCTAGCCTATTATCGTTGTTATGATAAGTTGTCCACATCGATTAGGACATGAATTTTGGACTCATACATATATATGATATATAGCTCAAGATTTTAGGGTTGCCCAATACCATATATATGAGTCCGAAGTTCATGTCCTAGTCGATGTTGGACAATTTATCATAATACTCCTCCCTCACGTTCAACATCGGTATATTCAAATCGGGATAAACCAAGCTCTGATATCATATCAAATATGGGTTGTGCTTAATTAATCCTAAAAGCTAATTCAAGAGTTTAGTATTGTACAGTACCATATATATGAGTCTAAAGTTCATGTTCTAGCCGATGTGGGACAACTTATCATAATAAATAGGCTAAGTACCATTGTAACCGAGAATAGAAATCGTAATTAGAGTTTTCGTTCTTGATGAACGAAGATAGGCTGTCATTTAGAATCTGGTGATCATTAAATGGTCCTTTGAATTGTATATTCAAACAATAACATGCTCTTGTTCTATTATGCTCTACTCAGGACAATCAAACTGTCGTGGTTCCGCACTTATATCTGGACAATGCAAAGGAACTCAACTCGGTATTCTTATAGGAGGTAAGTGTTTCTCGGTATTATCGCTTTTTTGATTTCGTTTACGGATATTTGATTATCGTAATCTTCTTGTTACATAGGAACTGTTACTGGATCATCCTTGATGGCCATTTTGGCTCTATTGCTCTTCTGTATGCGTAGACGATCTATTTCTTCGAGAAATTTATCAAGTGCGAAACGTCTTTTGAGTGAAGCTACAGGCAATTCAAGTATACCCTTTTTCCCATACAAGGAAATCGAAAAAGCCACCAATGGTTTCTCTGATAAACAAAGGCTAGGAACAGGTGCTTATGGTACTGTATATGCAGGAAAGCTTCAAAATGATGAATGGGTCGCCATTAAAAGACTCAGACATCGAGATTCAGATAGCATCGATCAAGTTATGAACGAAATTAAGCTTCTTTCCTCTGTGAGTCACCCGAATCTCGTTCGTCTATTAGGCTGTTGTATAGAACAAGGTGAGCCTGTTCTTGTCTATGAGTTCATGCCTAATGGAACTCTATCACAACATTTACAAAGAGAAAGAGGGAATGGTCTTCCATGGACTGTACGACTCACCATTGCCACGCAAACGGCTAAAGCTATCGCCTTTCTTCACTCGGTTATCAACCCGCCAATCTATCACCGTGACATCAAATCAAGCAATATTCTATTGGATTATGAATTTAATTCCAAAGTAGCTGATTTTGGACTTTCTAGATTGGGTATGACAGAATCTTCTCATATATCTACAGCTCCTCAAGGGACTCCTGGTTATCTTGATCCTCAATACCATCAATGCTTTCATCTTTCTGATAAGAGTGATGTGTATAGCTTCGGCGTTGTTCTTGTGGAGATTATAACAGCATTAAAGGTCGTTGATTTCAATCGCCCGCATAACGAAATCAACTTGGCTGCACTTGCTATTGATAAGATTGGATCAGGTTGTATTGATGAGATTATAGACCCGATTCTCGAATCAAATCTCGATGCTTGGACATATTCGTCAATACACAATGTGGCTGAACTTGCATTCAGATGCTTAGCCTTCCATAGAGACATGAGACCAACCATGATGGAAGTTGCAGATGAATTAGAACAGATACAACTCACTGCATTGATTCCAAACATGAACACTGTTTCACACCGATCCTCTGAATTTGGAAGCGAAAGATCGGTTAGACAGTCGTCAATTGGAAGCAAAAGGCTTGTAATAGTTCCTCAGAAACCACCTGGTCATCTCGTGGCCATGGACGAGATTCACGATAGGTCGTTGTCTCCTGTATCAGTTCAAGACCCGTGGCTTAGTGACCAAAGCTCGCCTTCTGCAAATAGCTTACTCGGTAACGTCCCTCGATGATCTTTGCTCTATAGCGAATATTTCTCTTTAAAAATGTCTCTAAAATTCAATGTTCATAATGCTAGAAACAGGCTTTATAGGTACACTTACAAGAACAACATTCGATGTTAATAATGCTATCGAAATTGACTAACTTGAACCTGGTGGAACATTAAACCATCGAGTTAATATTATGTATATGTTGTCCTATATCGGTTAGAACATTAATCACGATATCTAAATTTCAACTCTTTATTTAGATTTTGGGTTAAATTATGTCGAAACCCATATCGGTCAACCTTTGACTTTTTAACTATCTTTTGTTTTCGTATTATGTCTCAACCCGTATTTGACATGATATTGAGTTTTATTAGTTCCCATTTTAGTATTTCAATGGTGGGCCCCAAGTTGTGATGCCTAAGTTTCATAACCGACTTTGGATGTGTAGGAGAATGTTATATCGTGATAAGACATGAATTATGAATATTATATATATATATATATGTTTTTAGACGGGACAACTTCAAAAATATCCTTGAAATGTTATTTTGACTTCAAATCTATAACTCCCTACAAAAATTAACTTCAAAAATACACTTATAATATTGATATTCCCAAATTACCCCTGCGACCCAGTGTGTGCGACTCATTGTGACCCAACGACTAAATGCGACTCAATGTGACCTAGTGCGACCCAGTGTGACCCAATGCCAGCCAAACGACTCATGAGACCTCCTAATGTGACCCATATGACCCATGAGATCCTTGAAAATCGTTCGAAAATCACTAGAAATCACTGAAAATCACAAAAAAATCATTGGATATCGCTAAAAAATTGCTGAAAATCACTGGAAATCGCTCGAAAATGGTTGGAAATTTCTCTCAACTTCGAAATCGCCTCTCGCTCCCTCCTCTCAATTTTGAAATAAATTCCGTTTCACTGACAAAAATATCAAACCGTATATGTTTTCACTAACAAAATATAAGAGCACATATATCTTTTCTCCATTTTCTTCATTAGATTTACGAGGATATGTGTGAAGTCCTATAACAATACGAGGGTATACTTGATATTCTCCCGTTTTGGACGGTATTTTAACTCCAACTAATTTTTGGATTGAGTTAGATCCAATTCATATTTGACAACTATAAATACAATATTCAACTTTTCGGAAGACAGAGAGGGAGAAAAGCCCTTTCGAACCCCACAACCTTCCTTAACTCGTCTTTGTTCTTCCTCTATTTTCTCCATCCCGATTCTCAAAGCAATTCGATTTCTCAACATTACACATCAAGTTCGATAGGTACGAAGACATTGTGAAAACACTTTTATAATCGGCTAAATAAATTGCATCCTTTATATAACATATTCTATGTACCAATAACAAATAATCAAACTCAAATTTGTACAATGCCCGCGATTATTTCCATTCTTAATAAGCCTTCACCGTTGCAAAAGTAACCTGAAACTAAGATCATAAGGTACGAATTGAACGAACTCGAATATAGACTCTTTGTTCTTTCTCTCGATACACCTCATCGCGTCTTCTCTAAGCTCATTAGGCAATTGAAGGCAAATCCAATCGAGCAATGACTCGAAGTCCTTAGCAAAATCGAGGAGGTACAAATCTAAAACCTTTGGAAGCATTAGTTTATTCTTCTTTGAAACTCCAATGGCCGCTTGTAAATAATCTCTTTTTTCGGCTTCTAGCTCTTCCTCAACGTTAGCCGCGGTGTAAACCCTTACCTTCAATTCAATTCAAGACCAAAGTTTTATGCTTTACATAACATATCTTCTTTTGATTAATTGAAAGTTTAGTTCTTGACTTACAACAGGGGAGGAAAAGCTTCCGCAGGCGACTGCGAATGTCACCAATGGCTCGGACCATTCCAATCCGAATGCATTACGAGCTCTCATTTCTTCGTTTTTCGCAGTTTTTGGGTAAGTCTTTTGTATAAATTGAAATATCGAAAGATAGTTTTAGTTAAATTTTGATAGAATTTAGAGTCGAATACTATTGTTTGATTGTATGATTAGAATTAAATCTAATCAAAACTAAATATACGACAATATTTTACAATATTCTCAAAACTTACGAAATTCAGGTGATATGGAAGTCTTAAGATGAAGTGTTCTATTGTAAACGCGTTGAGCAAGTACCCCGCGACCGTTATTCTTGCCTTGACACAACAAAAATAACGATAGATCGAAACAAATCCCTCGAAAACCATATATATATATATATACACACGTATATATATCCGAGAAATCAGGTCTAACCTTGTGCATTAAGGCTACAACCATCTCTGGTTTCTGAGGAATTCCAAGCTCCAAGTACGCCTATACGCGTTAAATAAGAACAAAGATTTGCTAAATCTATCAAACATTGAATCAATATGATATAAGGAATATGAAAATCTTACATTCATAATGCAGGAATTGTATGTGTTTATCCAAAATGCAAGCTTTTGCTGATGGTTAAGACCATCAAGATTTACAACTGAAAGCTTACCAAGTAAGAACCTAATAACAGTCAATAAAACATGTTTATGATCATTCGAAAGACGGGTTATGGACTAAATCAGAGATAAAAGATGAGTAAAACTTACTTAAGATGATTAATCAGAGATAAAGCATCGGTTTTTGTTCTATTGAGATCGATTAACGATGAATCGTTTGAATAAAGATGTTTGTATGAACCAATTTCTCTGGTTTTCCAATTTGAATTGATACTGTAAGGATCAATAGATTCATTCTTCTTCGATGAACTAATCTTCAAGAAAATGTTCATCAAAACTTTAACTAAATCCTCTTAGATTCTGTTTGCTGTACTTCCAGTTTGTGTTGTTTTGTCATCTGATGATGAAATAGATGAACTCTCTTGATCTGCAAATCTATTATCTAACTGACCCGCGAAGAAATAACGAAACTTTCAATGATCCATAGATTAAAACTAATGAAAGAAATGGTATAAATAAAGAAACTTTCAATGATCCATAGATTAAAACTAATGAAAGGAATGATATAAATAAAGAAACTTTCAATGATCCATAGATTAAAACTAATGAAAGGAATGATATAATAAAGAAACTTTCAATGATCCATAGATTAAAACTAATGAAAGAAATGTTATAAATGATTTATATGTATTCGTACCTTTATAGTTTCTGATCGTTTATCAAACGAATCAATCGAAGATTGTTTATCCTTCTTCCCTTTAGAAGCTTTAACAGAGGATTGATTCTCTTTTCCCTTCACTTCTACCGTATTAACACGACTCGAAACGGGTTTCGATTTTCGATCATGAATCGTTTGATCGGACGAGAAAAGTTTCTTACTTGAAACATTTCTACCAAAAGATGGTTGCTTTGAGATCAATGAATTGAATTCATCCTGAGAAAGATTTCGATCGATTAGGACTCTCCAAATTACTACTTTTGGAAGGTGGATTGCCGTTTAAACCATTAGAACTCTCAAAATTACTACTTTTGGAAGATGTATGATATAAACCTTGTCTAAATCTGACAATTTGTTCTTCGAGTCGAACCACTTCTTCTTCAAGAACCGCTACTTCAGCTAGAAGCTTCAATGTCTTTCAAGAACAACCAAGATTCAAGATTTTGAAATTTTGAAACTTTTATTCACATTAAGTGAAAATTTTTACTCACATTGGGAGGAAGATATGGTGGAAGACGAGGTAAAGCTCCCAAAGGTCTATTCAAAGCTCTTTGCAATGCTCTTTGTATATTCTCTTCATGTCTCAATTTCCTCTTTAGCTTTTCAACCTAAACATCACAAAAATTCAATCAAATTCAAATCCAAATAAAGTTTTTTTTTATTTATTTTCAAGATATGTTAATTTATCATACATCTTGTAATAATTCCTTTTTCCTTTCCATGTTTGTTCGACGTTGATTAATCAGAGATTTTCTTGAAATTGAAGCTGTTCCACCATTGCCCTTACTCTCAATCTTCTTCTCCTCCTTCATAGATTAGGGCATTCCATGAAAAAATCATACATTTAGACAGATATTTATGAGATTAATAGAGAAATCAATTCAATATATCATAAGCTGTTCTTATTAAGTCTTAATCTTCAAGGCAAGAATCTAAAAAATATCAGAATCCAATAATCTGATCACATTACCACAAAAGCAACAAACTTTTTCAGAAATTAAGCATACCCACAAAGAAAAATTCACAAAAACAGCAAGGAAGGAATCAAAATTTGGTTAAAGAAGTGAAAAAAATACAAAGAAAATAAGCTAGAGAGAGAGAGAGAGAGAGAGAGAGAGACTTGTTCATGCTTTGAAGGAGCTTTCATGGAGGGAAGAGCAGGTCGAACACTAGTCTTCATCTTTTTTTTTCTTTTTTTTTCTTCGACTTTTCCTTTCTCTTCACTCTAAAGATGTAAATCCAAGAGACCCATAAATTGTACCTCCAAAAAGAAAAAAGAAAAAGAAACAGATTGAAATAGAAGAGAAGAAAATGGAATGAAATTATCAGTTTTATATTTTGTTTTTAAGGTTAAATAATAATGTATTAAAATTAATTTCCATGGATGAATTAATTACCTCTTTTCTATGAACTTACAGAGCGTGGAAACTTAAAAAGTAAAGCCACACAGAGAAAAGGCTGCATGTGTTAGCCTTTGCTTATGGTTTTCGATTGATCCACCATTTTCTGCATTAAATATTCTCATATATATATATATATGTCTGCATATGCACATATATATATATATATGCACACACAATTATTTATATAAAAAAAATCTCACTTGTGTTAGAAAACTCTGGAACCGAGGGAGGAGGAATGCATGAATTTCAATTTTCAAAGTAAAAAAATAAACAATAGATTCATGGATGTGATATAAACTAACCGTGTAATTTATTCATAATATTTTTTAAATTTTAAAACATAATTTGTCGGAGAAAATGATCTCATGATTTGGACATGAGTTTTTTGCATGATTGTTTTTTCAGGCTTTATATGATTAAAAAATAATTATTGAGGTATGAACATAATTCGAGTACTTATGTTTGAATTTTTTTATTGGCTTGAGATTTTGATTGGTGTAGATGTTTGTAGAACAAAACGGTTGAAGTGTTAACAAACCTAATTGATACATTAGAAAGGATAATTACGTAATGACATAAGATTAAACAAAATATTGATTAATATAAATGTTAATTTAGTTTTGTAATAACACTGATCATGATGGGAATAACGCTTGTTACGTTCATTGGTATTTTGTTCACAATCATTTGAGCAATATTTCAACAAAAATACATAGCAAGTCTATCCATGTCGATATTTTTAAGACATATTTTTAAATGGTTCAAGCAAAGTAAACAAATTATCGCGGAAGAAGTGGTTCAACTCTTACATGTGATAAATCCTACTCAATCAATACTAAGAATGGGTTAGTTTTTGGCTAATAGTGATTTATATTTGATAATATACTACCATCAATAATTTAATAATTTACAATTTATAAAACTTTAGAACTTATAATGAATATTATAATACAAAATATAACTATAAATAATATAATATTGTTAATTTAGTATTTGTTTTCTAATAATTTCCTCGCATTGATGTACCGTTAATTTTGATCTTTTGAAATCGTATATATTATATTTTATACAAACAATAACACTAATGTACAAAAACATAATTCTAAACTTTTTTTATTTCAAAATAAACGTCATGTAAAAATACAAATTCATTAAAGTTAAATCCATACCCAACAGGGCCTATAACTTTAATTTCGGCTTCCACTATGGCTTTTGAGTCAGTTTCTCAGTGATCCTTCTCCAAGTTTAATAGCATCCATTCCTCATCCCTTCGAAACCCTAACTGCAGTATCTACCACCTGAGCATCATTTAAATCAAGAACCAATGAATGAGCTCATATATTTGTGCAATTGAAATGAATATTTGAAACTCAAGTATCAAATACCCGAAACCAGTTTGAAAAACTCATCGCTATGTCACTCCTTTAACTCCTGTAATGACTTCCTCTCACTCTCAAGCTAAGATGGAGGTTTAACTTCTGTAATGACTTCCTCTCACTCTCAAGCTAAGATGGAGGTTTTGCAAAGCCAAAGGCATTTAAAGAGGCTATGAGATGTGTACTTTGGAGACATTGTAGAGATGCAATGACCCATCTTCCTCAATAAACACACAAAACACCCAAACCCTACTTTCACACCATAAAACGTCCATTCACCAATTAGACCATTTATGTAAAGACAATGTGACAAATCCTAAATATATATTGCAAAGACACAACATCATAACAAAAATTTGAAACCATTCATTAAGGAACCAACAAATATCCATGAATGAACAATATTGTCTGGAGTTAGAAACAATTATTCTTTATATATGCTAAATATGAGACAATATTCATCCAAGAAAACCCTAAGAGAACAGAAAAATCCAATTTTCAAGCCTCAAATACTAAACTTGTAGACCCTCATGAAATGAAAAGTAAATAAATAAACGAAACCATGTTTAAAAAAGAAAAATTTACCTCTTTGACGCTAGATTAGGAAGATCTACGGAGGGATAGAGGCAGAGACATAAGAGCAGTAGTAGCCCCAACATTTATAATGTCTTGTACTGAAATGAAAAAAAAAATTGTACAAAGAAATAGAGAATTGAATGCAAATCAGTTATCAAGACGACTACGATGCTAATGGTATTCTAAAGAAACAAATGAAACATAAGATGATTAGCTGGTTTATATATATGAAAGAACATTAATGGTATTTCAATATGGGAGTGTGTCAACAAAACACACCATTTTCAATGAGAAAAGAGAATGAAAGTGGACTTACATAAAAAATAACATCAGCATAAAGGAAAAAGTAAGTTCAATTGGGTGACTAAGTCGCAAAGGAATTGGATTGCCTGTGGAAATAGTTAACCCAATCAAGTACGAAAAAAATTAACTCAACCATTTAGACAACTGCCACTAAAAAAAGTTTTTTTCTTTCGATTTTCTTCTGAAGCTCGATGAATTGATCTGCATAA
>CM071874.1:889929-911882 GCA_036759665.1 Gynandropsis gynandra | reverse complement strand
TGGAAATGAAAAAGAAAAGAGAACATCGATGGATCAAAGAAAGACCATTAAAATGAACCTTCATGACCGCAACGAATGACTTGGTAAGAATGGTGCAAAAGAAATCAATAGGTATGAAGTAAATCAGGGAGACCATTTAACAGCGGTATTTAACAGCGTTATGATATGCAAACGCAGCTTCTCGTTAGAAAACCAAACTAACTTCACAGAATCAATTAAAACACAAAGACACATCCACCTCAGCATTCCAATCAGCTCAACACGACTATTAACTAAGTTCTGCATTTTACTGATCATAGATATAGAAACAGAAGCATGCCCACATGTTGTTGTTACAATATAAGATGATGACCTATGATTTCACCTGACTTGTTTGCTGCAATCGGAGCGAGCAATAAAGTCGAAATATCACAATCCAATTTGAAGCAATGAGCAACCTTTGTGATTACAATGAAAACAAATTCCCAAGTAGCATGACTTTAGCATGACTTCAAACCCGTAGCAAAACAGGGTAAAAATACACAGATCACAAACTGCAGAAAATATAAAAGAATATAGCAGGAGCAAACATACCTCATTCGTCTCTCGCCTCTACCGTTGATGACTTTTTTGGTAATCTGCCTATGATTATGTATCAATAAAGACATGATGGAAAAACTGGAAGCAAACATACCTCATTCGTCTTTACACCAATGGCAGAAGATTCAAGCTGAAAAAATCAGACACATTAAAATTTTGCACAAACAAATCAAATTTACAGGCGAAATAAACGATTGTTGACACAAAGAGGAAGGGTCTGGAGGCAGATACATCATAACCGTGCCGGTGTAGCTTCTTCTCCATCAGCAGAGACGTGGCTATCCTCTTATTCTCCATGAGCAGGCGCGACACCCTCTTCGTCTCTATGAGCAGGCACAAAACCAGACGGCTGAAACTTTGATTAAAGGAGGAGCATGGAAACTCGTCGATAATGGAGGCTCAAACTTCATCAATCTACAAGTTTACCTTACTATAAGTTTGAAGGGCATTTCCGGTGGGCCATTCACTGTTCAATCGGATCAAGTTCCCTAAATCGCTCACCTATCACAGATAGAAATGAATGAGATGAATTTCCGATTATAATCGCTTAGAGGACTTGCTTATCCAAAATCACGTACTACATATGGGGAATTTGACAAAAGAACCAAAGCCGATTCTGGGTCAAGAGAATTGAAGATAAAGCAACAAAATCAAGCAAACAATGGACACAATCGTAAAATGGAAGATAAGGAAAGAGAAAAAGAGAGAAAACGACTGACCTCTCGGCCTCAGCCGTGGTATTTGAAAGATCGAGGATAATAGCAAAGATCATAGCCAAGGCCGTCGTCGGAGAGAAGCAAATCAGGAGTCGGTTTGGGCGTTGGAGCTATAGTTTTCACATTGCAATCGAGCACGACCCATTCCACCCTTCTGTAACCCATCTTCACCGCCTGCGTCGTTTCGGCTTAAGGTCTTCGCATGATTCCTCGGCAAATGAATTCCAGAGTTCCGCTTCAATAGCTTCAAAAGCCATGGATTTCTCGAGGTATCTTCTCATCTTCCTCTTTTGCTTTCGAATTCTATGGCTACTGATTCTGCAAGGTCTTTGTTTTTCTGGGCAGTGGTTTGCAGTAGCGAAATCGGGTTGGTCTATACCTTACCCGCTTTCTTCACGTTGTAGGGTTTATGGAGGTGATGTATGTGGCAGATGAAGAGTTGTTGTAGGTGGTAATAAAACGGGCAATGTGAAAGGGAAGGAATGGAGGATTTTTCCTCTTCTACTGACGTGGCAGCATGAGAAGGGAGGAAAAATCCTCCCTTTTGTATATATAGATTATTATATTTATTAATTCACAAAGATAAATAACAGAAAGAAGACGGGAAGATCTGTGTGCTTAAAATCGGACAAGCACAGAAAGATAGAGACTTTTGGCCTTTATTAATCTTACTAGGTTATAAACTCGCACGATGTGCGGTCTTTTAAAAAAATTGTATTTTTTTATAGTTTTATCTAAAAATAATGAATCATTAAGATTTAGTATAAATTAATGAATGTGAATTTAAACTCTTTTGTTAAGATTTAAATTTATTTATGATCAATAAGGAGACAATTAATTATCATGAATTGATGTACTAAAATTTTTTTATAGCATCATAAAAGAATATATTATCTAAAACGAAATTAATTTAGAAAATATGTAAAAATTTTTGTATGATTATTATATAAACTTTAAAAAATCAATTTTAAAAGCTCATATAATAAGAAAATGTACGTAAATAAAAACCAGATAGATACATAAAGAGATCAATGTTCTTTTATATTTTAAGTAAAAATTTTGTGGCTATTAATAAGATACTAAAAGAGATATTTAAGAATTTTAAGTCATTTAATTAGATTAATGATCAATATAATTATATTTAATAAAAAATTAGTTTAAAAAAAAGACTTGCTCAGGTGGCTTCACCACAAGCCTTCTTTTGTAAGAACTTATATATATAATTTTTATATAAATATATAATTATAAATAATATATTAATATTTGATTATATATAATAAATGTAAAAACATTCTAAATATTTATATTTTTATAATATATATAGATTTTTTATATTTTTATTTAAAAATTTTATGGATATTAATAAGATTTTTAAAAGAGATATTTAAAAGTTTTAAGTCATTTAATTACATCAATGATCAATATAATTATATTTAATAAAAAATTAGTTAAAAAAAACTTGTTTAGGTGGCTTCACCACAAACCTACTTTTGCAAGAACTTTTATATATATAATTTTTATATAAATATATAATTATAAATAGTATATTAATATTTGATTATATAATAAATTTAAAAACATTATAAATATTTATAAGATATTTTGTGGCTATTAATAAGATATTAAAAGAGATATTTAAGAATTTTAAGTCATTTAATTAGATTAATGATCAATATAATTATACTTAATAAAAAATTAGTTTTAAAAAAAGACTTGTTTAGGTGGCTTCACCACAAACCTCCTTTTGCAAGAACTTTTATATATATAATTTTGGTATTTAATAGTTTAATACTTTCGCTTTCCAAGTATTTTTTTATATTTATTTTATGAAGTACTCTAGATTTATATAAACTCATTCTACTTATATATAAAAATCAGTTTTTATCTTATTTATGTAAAATGATTTATATCATTTTATTGTTATGTATTTTTATAATCTATCATTTAGTTGATATATATATGTGATTTATTAAAAAATATACTAAATATACATAAGTTATTTAAAATGTTAAAAACAACACGATCGGAAATATAGAAATAAGATTCACCGAATTATTATTTTTTATTCATGTATTAATATCCAAATACACTTGTTTCGTCCTACAATCAATGTTCTAAAAATCGGTCTAGGCGGCCGTCTAGGCGACACTTAGGCGTTAGACGGTGGTCGGACGTCCCGGTTAATCTATAATTGTAGGTTTTAGACGGAAGATTCGCCTGGACGATCTAGGCAAACGCCTAGACAGACGATCAATCACTACAATTTGATGGAAGTTTTTTATTCTTTGTCATGTGTATAGAACAACCACTATCAAAGTATCAAGTATGAGATTTATCATTTTGAATAGAAATGTAAGCAACTTTGCATAGAAATTCATTTTTTTTCTCCAAATCTGTTTTAATCTGAGTTTAGAATACTATTATATGTAGGGGTGGGCAATCCGGGTTTCTGGATGGGTTCCTCGGGTTCGGTCCGGATTCGGGTTTCTCGGTTTTTAAAAATTGAACCCAAAAAACCCATTTGGTTTTCGGGACGGGTTCCTTGGGTTTCGGATTGGGTTCGGGTTATTCGGGTTTTGAAACATTGAATCCAAAAAACCCGAATTGTATTTGGATTATTTCGGGTTCTCAGGTTCTTCGGGTTTTTTGGTTATTTAAGAACGGATAATTCGGAATTAAACGGGTAATTCGGGTTTTAAACAGGTAATTCGGGTTTAAACGGGTAATTCGGGTTTAAACGGGTAATTCGAATTCCAAAATTTAACATATAAAAAATTAGGTTAGGAGGGTTAGGGTTTTCTTCGGGTTCCTCGGGTTCTCCCGAACCTAATCCGGACGGACCCGAACCCATTTGGGATTTAGATTTTGAACCCATATAGGTTTTTTACAAAATTCGTTTATCTCACGGGTTGGGTTTTTCGGGTTAGATCGGTTCGGGTAACTCGAAATGCCCACCCCTACTTATCTGGACCATCTCTCAATTTTTTAAAACACTTGTATTGATTATGTACCAAGATTCCACAGTTGTTATTTTGATGAATATCAACTTTAATTCGAGGCGTTTTTCTACCTAAACCATGTACACTTGAAGACGAGTAACTTGTATTTTCACTCGAAACAAACTTCATTAGCGAATTTCCTTGCTTCCAACGTATCTAATTCCATGATGATTGATATCTTTCTTTTTTATGGCCAACAAATGATCAAGATTTTTTTGTTTTATTCGTGAGCATCTTCAATTGCTTCTCTGTTTCCTCTAGTTGTCTCTTAGTCATTACAACTTCTTCTTCTTTCTGAATCAAATTCTTCTGGGTTTCTCGAAATTGTTTTTCTAACTTCTCTTTAGATTTGACCAAATCCATGCTAAGCTTGTTCATGTTTAGTCATTTGTTGTGAATGATTTTCACATTTACATTGCTACACATTCTTCTTTGATATTGTTTCCGTCTTGATCAATTATTCTAAGAAATGCCCATAAAATTTGCATTTTCTTCTTCATTGATTTTTTCAGATTCTGAACTTGAATCTACACATTCATTTCTAGTGTGTCCAAATCCTTTACAATTGTAATATTGGATTCACATGAACTTTTCAACGCACTTTCTCTTTTTAGAATGTTTGGACATTCAGATTTGATATGCCCAAATCCCTTGCATTTATGACCTTGTACTCTCGATTTTTCTTCTTTTCTCGACACATTATCTTAAGTATTTGTGTGTTTCATTTCGGTTCGTTTTTCATGAATTTTCTAAATTTTTGACTAACAATATCACATTTTCTTTCAAGTTGTTCGTCCTCAAACTTTCTTCTGTTGCTTGGAAAAACATATATAGCAAAATTATAGAAAGAATAAATTGTGTTTCATCGTACTATTATTTTTATTCATGCATTAATCTCCAAGTACACTTGTTTCGTCTTACAATGCACTCAACAATACTGCAATTAACTTCCCTTCAGTTAGACCATGAATATGAAAACTTAAGTTCAAAACACCCGCTCTACCAGTAGAAATCTCTGCCACACACTCAAGCAATTCTCCAAATATCTTTTTATGTCCCTAAGAGTATATTCCATAATTTACTCAATATTTTGTTATTCTTCCAAGCTTCCACCATCCTTCTTCTATAGAGATCGTTTTTAACTGCACTTGCCGAAAATCCAAGAACAATTTATCTGAAATTTCAATCCATCAAATTGTTCCATGACTAAGTCAAATCCAATAAACTCTCAGCAACATTTGATCAAGTCAACTCTCCAAGATTCTCAACAATTTTTGATCAAATATATTCCCTAATACTCTCAATAACCTGAAACAATCATAAAATAACATCTCTAATTAATGATATTTCAAACATTAACAAAAATGATACAATATAAAAAAGGTATAAAATGATTTTAATATAATGAAATTGTATATTTATATCACATATATTATAAAAATTATGTATGATTTGAGTCAAGTTCATATACTAAATTAAATTACATAAATCTATACAAAATTATTTAGTTTCTAATATATTAAAGAATAAAAATCGTGCTTATAATCTATGTTTATTCTTTATTTTCTTTTTGATTAATTGTATTTATGTCCCTTGTTTTTCCATTGAGATAAGATAAAGTATAAAAGAATTTTTTTGATAGAAAATGAGAGGGAATGTGAAGGGATATAGTCCCGCATTGGAAATTGAAAAATAATTAAGACGCTATATTAATGTTTTCACATTTTAGTCATTTGAATCATGACAAGGATTTGGTGAGTGGTTTTGGAATGTGCGTGTAAAAAGGTTTGTGGACATCTAATATATATTAAATGTCGAAGATAGGGCATTGGACCTTGAAGCTCTTGGAGTCTTTGATTAAACCTGAATTTAACTTTTAAATTATTTTTCGGATGAGGAGTCAGAACTTTTGAGTTTGGACTTAGTAGATGCAACTATTGAACCGAAGAGACACAACCTTTGAGTTTGAACCGAATAGACTCAATTCCATCAAGGTTAACCGCATTTTTGGCTCCTAAGTGCTCTATGAATAGAGACTTAACATTGAAGAAACGAACATTCCATTTTGATCTCTTCTGATAAAAAAAATAAAAATACAAAGTAGATTCGACAGAAGGCTAATATGTGATCGTTGAATTCTCTAGGCAGAAACAAATTTTATCTTATAACACTGCTAGCAGAGCTCGATCGGACGTTCGGTATTTATATTTATTTGTTTATGTTTCTAATTCATTGTTTATCATATTATATTGTTATAGTATAAAAAAATTGTTCTAACAGTTTTTACATTAAAAAAAAGTTAAAACAAAAAAGAAAACGAAAAATCTATCAACAATAATTATAATCGGAACATATGTTTCATTATGCATAATTAGTTACTTATGAATAATCATTATCAATAAAAACTGTTCTATAAGTCACTGTATAAAATCATTTTTCATTCATTCAAAAGTCTAATTATTTTTGTCTTTAAGTTGTTTTGTCATTATCTTTTTCTCTTTAATTATCACTAAAAAAGAAAGTAGTTGTTATGCTTTACAGCTTTTGTCCAAGATTTTGAGAATGATAATTGCTCGTACATTTATTTTTCAAGATTTTCTAAATCAATTTTCTACTATTACTATTATTTTCATTATCATTTTAAAATATATTTTAATTTTAAAAAATCAAAAATTTTCATTTTAAAATAACACTATTCAATTATTTAAAAATATATATATATATATTTAAATTCATTGTAAAATAAAAAAGCTCAATGTTCAAGTTTTATCCAAATATTTTTCTTTTATCACCTAAGATTAGAAAATATTGTTTTTCTCTAAATCTAATATCAATCACTAAAAGTTTGTTTATGTTAAAGCCAAAACATTTAAGATAATGACATTTTTGTAAGGATGATATTATCAAATGATATGATTAAGTTAACATGAAAGTGAAGTGATTAAGCCAATAATGTTGTAATTAATTAATGAGGTTAAACACATGTTTTGCGGATTTGATTTATGATGCCTTTTTGAGAAAGCAATACTAACGTGCTAATTAATCATGGATTAAAACCGAGAACTCGAAAGATGGAAATAATATTTCATAAATCATAAAGTTAATGGAAATACTTAGATATTAGTAATCATTTTATTTTTTATTATTCAAAATAATATTACATTAATAACAGTTGGATTTCATACATATATATTTCCAGATTGAAACTTTTTTTACGAGAAATATTTTTGTCTTAAAAATATTATGCATACTCAACATAGAACAAAAGTGAGTGGTTGGAATCCACTATTTTTATAATAAAATGAATAACCATCCCTAATCACTATAACTTACGATTAAAATTGATATACTATAAAAGAATTTCATTTAAATCCATAAACTGTTATCAAAATTTTAAATAAATATAAATATTATTGTTTTAATATATATATATATTGTTTTACAAAAAAAAATACTTTCAACAACAACAAAAAATATGATTTTGTAAGACAATCTACTAATTTATTAAAATTAAATTTTATGTTGAAACTTTATAACAAAATCGCATATTTATATCAAAAAAAAAATTTATACATTTACATGAAAATGTGATAACAATTAACAAATTTAACGATTAAAGAAGTAATCGATTTCAATCATTAGTTAAAAAAAGTGAGAAAATTTTGGTAAAAGTATATTCTCGAAATTTAGACGATTTGATATATATAATTATTTATTTATAACTAATCCAAGTGAATAAAAAGCCAAAAATATACTACAACATCTTTTAATGGAAATTAAGATTGCAGTTAAAATATAAATATATGCAACATGTGTTTGTTTCAAGGAAGAAAAAATGTTTCAAAAACATAAATGAAAAAAAATATAAAGCTATTGTGAAACTCTTTCTACCATTCAAGAAAACGTCAGGTTTTAGACGAACATGACACTCAACGTTTAGCGTTCAGAATATTTAATCTAGTCGATATCTAAATCGGCTACACAGATATATATATATATTTATAATTATAAGATATATATATATATTATTTAATATAATTATAATCTAAATATTTAATTCGAAATATTTATAAGTAAATTAAAACACACATATAAATAAATAATTCTAGTATTTATAAAAAATATTTATAAATATTGAATTCACAATTCAAATTTACGACGACAAACAACATAATAAAAAACAAAATACAAAAAACGGACGTCGAGTGAGGATGATGTTAGACCAAGACAAAGGTGAAGGGGATGGCGAATACGAGAGATGAAACTTATGGTGAAGAAGATGAGAAATAAAGGCAATGATAAGAGATGAACACTGTGACAATATGCGAGAGACGATGATAGATACAAACACGAGGATAAAGACAACGACGAGGATTAGAGACGAAGGCAAGGATGAGAGACTCAACTCAGGTGAAGTCAATAAACGAGGGACGATATTATAGGTATAAACAGATGAATGCAATAATGAAAACGAAAATGATAAAAAATAAACACGTAAATGATAATCATTGTTAATTTTTTAAATACCAACAAAACATCGTTTTAGTATCATTTTTTTATTAACTATTTAAAAAATTAATGGAACGATAAAGAGATGTCCAACGTTTAGATATACGTCTACGACGCTTTTTAAAACATTTTTTAGTAAGGATTCAATTTCCCGAGACAAAGAGTGGTACATATTTATTTATTATTTTCATTAATTTATTTTTATGTAATAATTTATTAATTATTTAAATAAAAAAGGATTAGGTGTTCATAATACATGAAATTTATTGATACTTTGACATATGCTCATGCCATAAGCACGTGACGTCGTCTGATCACTTCGCTTTCCACTTATGCTTCCATGTTTTTAGCGGGTCCCATTAACATCTTCGGTTATATATCCACTTTTTGCACTATTTTTTTTCAATCAGAATATTGATTTTTTATTTATTTATTATTTATATCAAATATATTTATAAATAAATAATAATGGATGATATCTTAATAAATATAAATGTTTTTTATAATAAATTATAAACTTTTTGGATTGTGGATTTTTTTTTGTTTTTTCATAATATAAAAATAAAGTACTAAATATAAATGTTTGATATAATTGTTAAAATAAATATTGAAGATAAAACAAAATTTTATTTTATAATAAAATAAAATTTATAAATAAATTTTTTAATAATATTTTGAAATCAATTTATAAAATTTTATTATATTATTTTTATTAGAAATACTTCTAGAAATTCATTTGTACAAAAAATTATTATCATTAAACGTCTTTAAAATTAATAAAAATTTATTTAATTAATTTATTATTATTATTATTATAATTATTTAATAGTATTAAATAACGTTAATGAAAAGAAAAACATACAAAACAAAAACAAAATGAAACTTTCAATGAAGTGATACATAACATAATAATATTCACTTCGATTTGCATTTTAGTATTAAATAAAGATATATAATCATACTATACGGTTGTCAAACATTCGATAAAAGTATATCAAAATGAGATTTAGACCAGGGCCAATATGAAGTTTGTATGAAAAACAGCGGTTTCGGACCGCATATTTGTAGGCTCGTTTGTAATCGGATCTTCGAATTCGAATTTTATTATAAAGATAGCATTAAATTTGGTTCAATCTGTCGGGTCGCAGTCTCTTAAAAAACTTAGATCTTATTTAAGACCTAGATGACCTGACGACCCGTGCGAGAGAGTTGCTTATGTTATTCGCCGTTCGCTTTTGCCGTCTACCGTTGTTGCTTCATTCCTTCTATCAATGCCTTTCTCTATGTTCCTTCTATCGTCGTTCTATTTGTTCCTTCTGCGACAAAAGTTCTATCACTCTTCTCTTTGTTTTTTTCTTTGTTGTTCTCTTCGATCCTTCTAACACAAGTATGTTTTTCTTGCTTTTTCATTGTTTCTTTATCCAGAGAGAATGTGGTATGTAGTATAGGGAGAGGCCACTGAATGGTGTATCATTTTTGTATAGACAGTGCTATCGATTTATGTAATATAGGGATAGAGTATTATTTTGCATAGGGAGATGCCACTGCAACAGCTTAATGGTATCTTTTTGTATGTGTATCATTTGCATATTCTTCATGGATGAAAATGTTGAGTGATAATGATGGAAAATTAGGGTTAAAGAAAATAGATCAATTAATTTGGAGGAAAAAGCTTGCTAAGATGGTAATTGTTCATGGCATTTGACATTCTAAGTATTCCTATTACCATGAGAGTTTTGGAATCTTTATTTAGTGTTGGTTCTCGGGTGTTCAATAAATATAATTTTTCTGAAGTTGATAAGTATATAATCTTTTATTATTTTTTTATTGAAGTGATTAACATATCGTTTATTCATTAGTTTCTTAAATGAATATAGTTAATAACTTGTATGGTTTGGAATCTAGTATTGTCACGATAATAGCTACGCAGTGGATAATATACACATGAAACTATTTGAGTTTTGAAATTTGGATTAGTTATTTAATTTTTGTATTTTGAAATAACTTTGATATTTTAATATTTTACGTAAATTTTATTATGCAATTCACAATTATAAGATTTTCGAAAAGCGTTAGATTTTCAAAATAAGGTTTCAAAAACAATAACAATATTGGCATGCAGTCCAACCAAAACTCCCCTGAAGCCTAACGAGTCGGGCCACGGGCCTAAGGTTTCAGGCTCGAACCCGTTTCAACGGGCCTAAGGTTTTGGGCTCGAAATCGTTTCTAATTTGAACAATTTCGTTAACAACGCTCTTCAAAATCTATGAAACATCAGTTTATTGTTTTAGTTGGTTTTCTTCGTTGTTTCCAATAAGAATGTCATTTGGATCGGCCCGACTCGAGTTCGACCCGAACTTGAACGGGCTTGTAAACTTAGGTCCACGACTCAACCTATCGGGCTTTAGATAAGCTCAGGTCGAGCCATGGGCCAACATTATCAACAGAACTGTTCTACTAACCATGAATTAGGTACCATCAACGTAGAAACGAAGAAAAAAAGGGTAAACACAAACATGCCTTTTCTGTGAGTGAGTTCGACGACGAGGCAAGAGGCGGTGGGAGTGTCAAAGAGAGGTAGTGCATTTCAAATGGTGACACCACTTTTGTGAGTTTGACAGCGAGGTGAGAGACAAAAAGAATGTAGAAGTGTGGTAGTGTGTGACAAACAGTGGGAATGGACAGAGTAAAACAAATCGACGATGTTGTTGGAGAATCGACGAAGCAAAGGAAAATGGCAAAGTAAAACAAAACAACGAAGTAAAACAAGTCGGTGGCATGAAAACGGAAAAATAAAATAACCCTTCAGAGAATCGACGAAGCAAAGGAAAACTATAGATTGACGAAGCAAAGGCATTAACGGGTCGATGAAAGCAACAAAAAGGAAGACGAAAACCCATGCCATGCCATACCTAATTAAGCACTCGCGGGCCGACCTGAATTCCTCACGGGCTCCATCATGGCCCGAGCTCATAAGTTTGGTAGAAATGGGCCTAAAAATTAAGGCTCGAGCCCTATGTTTTCCGGATAGGTTTTGGGTCGCCCCGCGGACCGAGCGTGATAATGAAAACACTGGATCTCGTAGAACTTTTTCTAGAAAAATATTAGACAGTTAATTATGTGTATTATGGGTAATTTATAATAATGATTTATAATTAATATTTATTAATTACAAAACTATATATAACTATGTGATAATTATACTTAGAATATTAAATTTTAACAGCATAAAATATTAAATATTTGGTTCTATATTATAAAAAATTCTTATGATAAAGATAAAATTGGAAACTGTCTTTATTTCCTTCCAATGGAACATAATCACCATCAGGAACTTTCCACATCATCACTTCTCTCTAATCTCGAATGTTTTTGATGTCTCATTGACTGATCTGTTTATCATTGTGTCACCCGTCCAGACTTGTTTTACAGTATCCACATGTTATCACAGTTTCTCCAAAATCTCACAAATAGCCATTGAGATTTACGTGTGGTTTGTTACTTGAAGACTACTTCGGGTCAAGGTATTCTTTTCAAGGCCAACGTTGATTTATCTCTTGTAATATGGTGTGATTCAGATTGGACAAGTTATCCTCGCACTCGTCGTTCAGTCACCGGTTGGTGTCTTACGTACTCTAGGTGATTCACATATTTTGTGGAAAACCAAGAAGCAACAAAAGATATCTTGTTCATCTATCGAAGATGAGTATCGTGCAATGACAATGATTGTCCGTGAAATCAAATGATTAAAGTCATTACTTGTTAGTCTCAGTGTCTCACACTCTCGTCATGTTCAGTTGTATTATGATAGTCAATACGCTATTCATATTATTGTGAATCCAGTTTTCCATGAGCATACAAAACACATGAAGGTCGATAGTCATTTCATTCGCAATGAAATTCTCGCTGGAACACTTGTCACACGTCATGTTTCTACTTATGATCATTACACATTAAGATCAATTGTCATTTCATTCGCAATGAGATTCTCACTGGAACGTCAGTCACACGTCATGTTTCTACTCATGATCAAGTAGCCGATATTTTAACGAAATCACTTGAATTTTTTTTATGTGTTTATTTTCAAATTGTGCATACAAATTTTGTATGCACCATGCCCCAATTTGAGGGGATAATAGAAGATAATATTAATATTAATATTAATGTATTTAAATTTAAACATTAGATAAAATTTCTAAAAAAAATATCTTAAAAATTAATTAGAAATTAAATTGATTTTTTCAAAGATTATCGGTCTAGAAAAAAGAGAAAATTATTCTTAAACTTCAATGGATAAAATATATATTTTGGATCGAATATTGAAAAACTCTACAACCATAAAAAAAAGTCTTTAAAACCGATTTGAAATCATTACAAAATTCCTAAAATGCTTTCATATTATGAACCGAAGTCTCTGCCAAAGTGATGATTTAAATACTACGGCATGCGGATCTTCCATCCTTTGAAATTATTCATTATTCTGAATCCCTTTTCCCCCTCTCATAACGCCATTGATGGACCTTTGAGGAAGTGAAACGTACATACAACCATTACATAACATATTTTCATTTTATATTTTGTTTTAATCCCAACGATTGATCCATATTAATGGAAATTTATCATATTTATCAACTTATAAATATATTTTTCTTTGAATCAATATTATTAATACATATAGATTGGACCAAAGTCAATCTACGAATTATCTAAACTTTTTATATAACCATATGAAATTATTTTCGTTATCTTTTAGATCTGAACCCGTTCAACTAAAAAAACTAAAAAAATCATATGCCATAAAATTAAAATAGGTCATTTTGTATTTTTAACGTAAAATTACTTTAAATATTAATGTTTTTAATAATGGATGTTAAATTCATTGAGGTGATGTTCAAATGCTTTTGTCACATGTGAGTTGATAAAACTCTAAAATCAATAATATAATATATAAATACTATAAATTCAATAATTATAATAAAATGTAGACAAATTCTGACTAATAGATACGATACATGTTACTCATCTTTACTACTAAAATAACACAATATAATTTCATATATAACAATATATAATTACAACAATTTTATTTATCTTTCTGCTAACCATTTGTGGTCCAATAAGACAACTCAAAAGGTCACTCGTTAAGTCCAAAAACACACGAAGGTTGTGTTTTTTGTCCGTAATTTCTTGTCTATTTTGTAAATTCCAAGACTTCACATCCGCATGCAAGTGAAAATCATTACAAAATTTGATATTATTGAATTTCCACGCATTTTATATATTTTTTTGTCTCGAATATTTGAATATAGAGTCATGCAGATATAAATATGTTTTTTCTTGATCACTATAAATGACTCCATTAGAGGTTAAAGAGTAGAATATGTTGATGATTTAAAAACATTTTATAGTATTTTCAATTCTTCTATAGAATAGGAATTAGTCACTCCGAAATGTATTAATGCTTGTAAAAATTGTATGAAACTCGTAAAATCAATTGTAAATTTTGGTCGAAAATATGTGTGACTTTATTTAGTGATTTTTTTAAAATTTCAACATTTTAGATTTTACGTCTATTTTTTTCGTCGTAAATACTAGAATATTTTTTAATCGTCGTAAATTTTGTGACGGAATGCAAATAAATTATATTCGTTAAATGCGTTGATACTTCACAATTTCAAACCTTTGCAACGATTTTCACTCTTAGATTTGTTAATCTTGAAGAGTTGAATATAGTCATGAACATGGCCGATTTAACTAAAAAAATACTAGATAAAAAAATCTTGTATCATAAAATTAAAATACACCATTTTATATCTCTTAAAATAAAATTATTTTAAATATTAATTATTTTTTTGAAAATAAATTTTTGTTGCAAATTCAATCGCAAATTGTAATTTATAGTGATAAATTATCGCTAGCCATATAAAGAATTCTTTATATTTTTATGTAATAGTTATATTTAATATCAAACAAAATAAAAATTTAGTCGTGGGTATCGAATTCACCAAACCAATTATGACTCATATTATTTAACTTAAACCATCATAGTAAAAAAAATCTTAAACCATCAAAATTATACATATATATATATATATAGCCTATGTCGACGTCGTTTGTATGAAAAGAATGATTCACTTTCCATGTTGGTACTATTGCTTACAATTACTATATGACTCATGAGACCTCAATGTCAATGGAATTTTGATAGCTCCATAAACAATTTATGTGATAGAGAAAACATTGTCGGGGTTATTTTAAGTGACGTGCAAAAATATTATATATTTATCCAAATTTAAATTTAAATATTATATTCATAATTGTTCTATTAATTCGGACACTTATACAATAAGATATATTTTGAAAATTTTGGACTTATTTTTTTACCACTTTAATTAGCTACCAACGTAAAGAGTGCGTATTTTTTTTTATTTTGACATTTTTGCTATTATAAATGCTTTATGATTTTATAATATTTAAATTTATACAATTTGCTGAGCGACCACGAACGAGGTTCTCTTTATTCCTTTCCGGGGAACAAATTTTTAGGCCCCAGGTTCAGCCCATTTTAATGGCCCAAGATTCTTGTTTATCTGTTTATTGAGTTTTTAAATTAATAATTTCTTAAAAATTATTAGTCACACACATATATATATATATATATATATATTATTAGTAAAATAGAGTTACAATAAATTAGATCTGACCAAATCGGTTTTCGATTCGGGTTTCGGTTCGGTTATAATGGGTACGGGTTATTCGATTTTCTATAAATAATAACTAAGTTATGACCAAATTTAAATCGATTCGGTTCAGTTCGGTTCAATTTTATAATGGTTTGGTTCGATTATATGTATAAAAAATGATAACTAAAATAAAACTTGAACTTTAATTAAGTCGGTTTGGTTCAGTTATTATTCAAATATTGATCTAGTTTCTTCGAATCTAAGATGAAATCACTTTTGTATAAAGAAAAAAATTATATAAAAAAAATATAAAAAATGAATATAATTGAATACCACGGTGAAAATAATTTGAAAAAAATTAATTTATTTAAGTTTTAAAAAATTTATCATTCACTAAAAATAACTCTAAAATTTATCCACAATTATATGAAAAACATAGGCGAAGATGACACACACCTGAAGAATAACCACCAAAAAATTTGAAATTTTTTTGAAGAAATCTATGGATGAAATGGAGGAGAAAATCAACGGGAAAAGAAAAAAATTCACGTGAAGAGAATAAGCAAATGGATGCTAGAGTTTTTTTAATAATATATTTCAATAACCGTTCGCTTAACCGATATTTTTATTATCCGAACCGAACCAAACTCAAGGATTTTACATATTTATACCCGATCAGATATTTTAAATATACCCAAACCCAACCGAAATATTATAATTCGATTCGGTTCGGTTCGGTTTTTAAAACCCAAACCATAATACCCTACCCTACTCAACTGTAAATTGATTTAACATAAAATGTAAATACATAAATTATTCATTTGACTAATTATATTAGTCAAAATTGTTACTACACAAAATGCTTGTAGTACAATCATTAGTTAAACGACACAATAAAAACTTAATAAGTTTATTTTCAAGTTTTTTAGATTAGATCAAGGTAAGTTAGAGATACGTGTCTAAAGGTCCACTCTTGTCCGAAAATTAAAACTAAAATAAACTTTAAAAAAATCATTATTACAAATTGAATAATATCCATTCCAAGTCCACGAAATCAAACATTTTAATAATGATGTCTAAATAAATTATCAATAAATGGATTGACTCTCTTGTCCGAAAATTAAAACTAAAATAAACTTTAAAAAAATCATTATTACAAATTGAATAATATCCATTCCAAGTCCATGAAATCAAACATTTTAATAATGTTGTCTAAATAAATTATCAATAAATGGATTGACCTGAACTTCTAATCATGATTAGCACGTTAACAACGTAAGGAAGCCACCTTGGCTTTCAGCAAACTAAATTAAATTACAATAATTACACATTTTATAACATTATTTCGATTTTCGTAATATAAACTTTTATCAATTTGATTACTCTCAACATATTTCAATGGAGAAGGAGTCGGAGTGCAGAAGAAACAAACCGCCGGTGTACGGAAAACTGGTCACCATCCTTAGCTTAGACGGTGGAGGAGTCCGAGGAATAATCGCCGGAGTTATCTTAGCCTACCTCGAGAAACAACTTCAGGTCATTCGTTATAACTCGTTATTACGTACTAATCTATTATCTCAAAATGTTAAATATTTGATCTTATCTTGATTTTATTGATCAAGACATGTTAAAAATTAAATTTCCGCCGTAAATCACGAGATCGAACGATCTTTTTCATGTTTGAACCGAGAAAAGTTCTTGAGAATTTTAGAGTGTTTTATCCGTGAACAACTCGATCGCACGTCATAGGTACTCAAATGTTCTAAGAGTTTTTTCTTTGTTTTTTACCGTACGCTCCTTTATTTCTCGGTCGAACATCTCTCGTCTGGTCGGGTGTTAAAAAAGAATAAATCGTGTTATATCGCTTATTGTTATGAAACAATTTGTTTTTATTATGTTATATATTGTTTCATATCGGTTATGACATCTGATAACCCTAAATTCTTGAATTAACTTTTGATTGAGTTGTAAAAATCTAAATTCATAATGATATGATAACCCTAAATTCTTGAATTAACTTTGGATTGAGTTATAAAAATCTAAATTCATATATGATATCAGATTCTAGTTCGTTTTGACTTGATTATTCCAATATTTGGCTTATGATTATTATGTTGACGTTCCAAGACTGAGTATATTGGCGAGTGTAAATTTTATTTTATGTTGTTTCACATCGACTAGAATATAGATTAATATCTCATATATATATATATATATAATATTAAACAATTCTAAATTTTTAAATTAGTTTTATAACGTGTTCATATACAGAAACTTGATGGGGAAGATGTAAGGTTGGCGGATTATTTTGATATGATAGCAGGGACGAGCACTGGCGGTCTTATAACAGCAACGTTGACGACTCCTAACGAAAACGGTCGACCAATTTTTACGGCCAAAGACATTGTTCCTTTCTACATGGAGCATTGCCCTAAGATTTTCCCTCAACCAATGTAAGTACATTATTTTGAATTACTTAACTAGTACTAATGTAATAAGTTCTAATTAATGTAAAAAAATTATAATATTATTGATTAATTAAATGTATAATTTAAATGGATAGAGGGTTCTGTTTGCTACCGAAGCTCCCAAAGCTTTTGTCAGGGCCAAAATATGATGGCAAGTATCTTCATGAACTAATAAGGAAGTTATTTGGAGAGACAAGACTTCACCAAACACTTACAAATATTGTCATACCTACCTTCGATATCAAGAAACTCCAACCTACAATCTTTTCTTCCTACGAGGTTTTTTATTTTATTTTTTTCCAAATATATAGAACATATTAAAATATGTATTTTCTTTTAAAAAATAATTAAAATAATAGTTAACCTAACAACATACATATGTTAATATAAACTCAGATTTTACGGGAATCTAGCAACGTATAAGTCTTTGATGATTTTTTTTTTGTCTTGTGAAGATATTTGTTGATCCGAGTTTCGATGTCAAGTTATCAGACATATGCATTGGCACTTCGGCTGCTCCAACATTTTTACCTTCTTATCACTTTGTAAATGAAGATAGAAACGGAAAGAAGACAGAGTTCAATCTTATTGACGGTGCAATCACTGTTAATAATCCGGTATTATCGTATTTGGATCGTATATTTTGAACCATTTTATTAACTAAACGTGAATCACAAAGAAAAAACGATATCCGTTTATAAAAGTTTGGTTTTGAATGGTGTTGGTTTCATCAGACTTTGGTGGCTATGACCGAAATGACTAAACAAATTGTAAAGAACAATCCGGATATGGGGAAGATAGATCCATTGGGATTCGATCGATTCCTCGTGATATCGATAGGTACAGGATCATCCAAGAAAGAAGAGAAGTATAATGCTCTTCAAGCTTCAAAATGGGGAATCATATCTTGGCTCTATGATGATGGATCAACTCCAATATTAGATTGTTACTCCGAATCGAGTGGCGATCTGGTCCATTACCATAGTTCTATCGTGTTTCGAGCCCTTCATTCACAGGATAAGTACCTTAGAATCGACGTAAGATATGATTTAGTAACATACCATACATGAAAATCATTACCTTAGAATCTTTTTTGATTGATTAACTCGTGAAAATCACAGGATGATACGTTGGAAGGAGATGCGAGCTCTCTTGATATAGCTACAAAGGAAAATTTGGAAAATTTGGTGAAGATTGGAGAGAAGATGTTGAAGAATAGAGTTGTACAAATGAATATTGAAACCGGTAAATATGATCCAGTTCCTGAAGATATTACAAACGAACAAGAACTCAAGAGGTTTGTTACTTGGATCCAAGTATTAATGTTTGCACATAAACTAAATGATTTGTTAACTTCATCGATCGTTTGTCTTTTGGTATTCATTTATAGGTTTGCGAAAATTTTATCAGAAGAAAAGAAATTTCGAAAATTGAGAAGTGAGACGTTGAAGTTAGATACAAACTAATCAAAAGAGAAGTAATTTCATCTAACAAATGTATTTCAGTTGGATTTGGTTAAGATTCTGTCTGTAATGAGTTTGTTTTAGTTGATCTTTGTGTGTTTTGTGTGCAACGAATTGTCTTTTCATTTCATTGAACTTTCGGATTTTATAATTTTAACGATGATTTGTCATTCAAAAGCTAAATTTTGAGCAAAAGTTGTTATAGATGGTTAGTTTAATCGGTAAAATGTACAAAACAAAAATGTATTTCTCATTAGAGTTGGACAATCTTCTTCTAATCATTTTATATTCTGTAATGATAAATTTGATCTTATATATATATATATACATATATTGTTTAGATTTTGATTTTGCAATGACAAATTTCCAAAATTTTAAGGTATCCAAATTTGAATATGAATAAAGACATGTTTTATATAATAACTGGTGAGATGCATATATTCAAAATTTTGACAAAATACCCAACCAAATATGATTTTAGAAATACCAAATTTCCTAAACTTTTCAAATGACAATAAAAACAATAAATACACCACAATATACATGAGTTTATATATACATACACAAAAGTTATGAAACTACATCTTTAAAAAATAAACTAAATATATATATATATATTTGGAATTATCTCTATATAAAAGATAAATCTCATTTATAAATATATAAAAGAATCATTAATATATTATATTAATGAACTTATATTTTTTTATATTACATATTTTAATTGAACTTTTTATATTACATATTTTAATATATAGCACGACGCCTCAATTGGGCACTATTGGGATCTTACAATTTATTTGTTATACAATAAGGTTTAGCTTTAAAATTTGAGACATAATTATTATATATATATATATATGAGAAGTCAACGTGGTCTATCGGATAGCTGACGTCAAGAGGCAGTTAAGATTGAATCTAATTTCCATTCGAAGATCTACCGAGGAAACTTTTTTACTTAAAAATATTAATATTGTGATGCAATTTAATTTTATATTATTTTGTTGGCAGTATAGTTGTCTACTGAACTTCTTTCTGTTCACTGACGTAATCTTAACTGAATTAAATGAAAAGCTTAATTTTTTTATCTCATGGATTTTTAATGTATAATAATAATAATAATAATAATAATATACTCCATTTTTTTAGTTACTATTAGACAATTTGAATTTGGTTGGTTTATTACGGAGTTCTATGTATTTAGTTTTAATAAATAATAATCCTTTCATTATAATTATAATATTGTTTTAGTAAACTATATTATAAAATAATTTGTTTTGGTTATAATCATAAAAAATATAATTAAAATTGATTTTAAATTTATTTCATTGGATTGATCCAATTAATATTAGCATATTTTGTGTTTTTCAGATAAATAAATTCTAGTCTTTTTATATCAAAGTAATATAAAAGTAAACATAAAAAATATGAAATAAAAATGAGCATTCTAATTAATTTAAAAACTATCAGTATCCTTGTATTTGTTATGAACAATATAAAACAAATAAGACAATTCATTTGCATTAAAAATATGAAAAAATGAAAAATCGTAGGATTATTTTATATATTAATAAGATAATGAAATAATGTGACAAAAACCTAAAATAATGAATTGATATGATGAAAAAAAATGAGAGGATAAGTTAGAAGCTAGGAATTTGTCGATTAAATTTTAAAATAACAAATTAAATGAGACGATTATTTTAATGTAATTGAACCCAACTAAAATTGTTTAATTTTGAAAAAACCGAACTAAACTATCTGATTTGTACCTTTACATTATAGAAAACCAGTGTTGTAAAAGTTAGGCGCTAGTCGGGCGGTCCGTCAGCGTCTAACGACTAGTCGAATTAATCGGCGATTAGTCGGCGACTAAGCGTTTTTCGTTTTTTTAATATTTATAATACATTTCAATTTCAAAATTATAAAATATAATACAATAAATAACAAACTATTATATATAAATTATAAAGTCATATGAATTCATTAACCATATCATAAACATAACAAAATATTAATGAAGAACTAAATATCTTTTGTCCGTAGTGTATTTGAGGAATTTTGATGTCGCTACTAAAATGACCTTACCTTTGAATCACTAATTCTAAGCCACGATTTTGGGGAATTGCTGAGATAGACGAACATACGAATAAATGAAGATGACATACGGATGAGTGAAGATGAAAATGACAAATAGACGAACAAAAATGAAGACGAAGATGGCTACAAACCAACAACGAACGACGGTTGAAACTAAATGAAGGACGAACAAAGACGACCAACGATACTCAAACTGGAAGAACCGTATAACAAAGGGAGAAACAACCGAAACGACGTCATTTTGGTTTATTAAAAAAATGAAACGACCAATACGACGTCGTTTTAGTTCAAATTTTTTTAAAATATAGCCAAAACGACGTCGTTTTGATATTTTAAAAAATAGGACCGATTTTTTATTAGTTCGGGCGGTCGGACACCGTCGAGCGCCTAGGCGGCGACTAGTCGGCCGCCTAGACCGACTTTTAGAACACTGCTC